>RJWJ010031707.1:0-19024 GCA_004363605.1 Indri indri
GACTCAAAAACACTTCACCTTCACGCAACCAGAAGCTAAATCACCTTCAATATGAACATCTTCACTCCTGGAAATTCTTCATGCTTTGAAGATTTGATTTTTCTAAGTACAAGGTTATTCAATGCCAAGTCTAGTGAATGAGATGGGTGACCAAGTTCACAGACACTCTCTTTGTCAGAAACAAGCTATGATCTTAAAGTAATAAGATTGATTTTTCTCTGTAGCTCTGGCTTTAAAGGGAATTCCAGAAGGAAATTTTTTTTAAAAAAATTCAAACTTCAAACATCTTAAGATTTAGAATAACATCACTGGACTAAAAGTACAGACTCCCAAGGTGACTTCTTCCAAATGGGACAGAATATACTTGGATACACATTTCAATGTGTTTGCTTAAAAATTAGTTGCATTACCATTAGGGGCTTTGCCCAGGATATACACTACAGAACATTAGCTCCGTTGATATTAAGTGAAAACAATGTTTCTGTGGACATATTAGTTTGGGAAATAATGAGTTAAGTCAAGTCACTTTCTTGGCATTCTTTTCCTGGTCTTTTATATGCTGATGCACCTGTGACTCTTCCCATGGTACTAGGATGCTTAGTTGGTGATTTGACCCTTTCACAGAGCATCTCATAGGGCCACTGATCTACAGAACATTCTTTGGTGAAGAGCTTCTATGGAACAGAGATAGACCATAATCAAATTCTGAGTTTTAAGTAAGTTATTTTCCAAAGTAAAAGTCAAAATGTATAGTAAAATTATTTAACACATTACTCTGTGCTTCATTTCCTCATCTGAAAAATTGAGATGATAATAATAATACCTACTTCATGCACATCTTGCTAATGAAATGAGCTAATTCATGCCAAGCACAGTGCCTGTGAGTGCTCAATAAATGTTAGTTACTTTAGTCTTTATTGAAAGTAAGGAGAGCAGGGAATTGGCATTTGGAGCCTCAATGAGAAAGTTAAGATTGAGGAACTAGAAAGATGGAGAAGAGAATGCACACGCTTATACCAGGTGGGGAAAACATGGGAACACGCAAGAAAAGTACAAAGGAAAAGCAACAGTAGCCAATGCTGTTTCACACCTAGGCTCAAACGTACTTCACCATGGTGGGGCCAGGAAGCTAAATTACCTACAACATGAACATCTTCACCCTTGGAAGCTCCTTATTCAGATCAAAGGTTTGGGCACTTGTTATTTTTCAGAGAGTTGTGGAGATTACAGTTCTTGAACTCTCTAACTTTTCTAAGCAAAGCCTGCTGAATACAAAGGCATAGTCAGTAGCCATCTATAAAGTATGAGTTGAGGGGAGATGAGAAAAGGCTTCCCAAGAAACCAGAAAACCTCAGGGGCCCGCCACTATAAAGTAAACGCCTGCTCAACATTGGAACTATTCCTTAAAAGTTAATCCACAAGAGAGGGAGGAAGAGGCAGCTTCAGTTTTGAAAGATGAAAAAGTCCTAGAGATCTGTTGCATAGCAAGGTGCATGTAGTTAACACTACTGTACTGTATACTTAAAAATGGTTAAGATAGTAAATTTTGTGCTGTATGTTTTTTACCATAATAAAAAAAAATGATAACCCACAGCATTCTCTGGCATGTGTCAGAGTGAGCAGAATATAAAACCTGCATTTGAAAAGAGGGGTTGATTAAGTGGGGAGAGAGAGTAAGAGAGTGTAAGCGTGGGTCATCTGCCACTCAGAAGGAAAATTCTTGGAAGGACCTAGGCAGCCAGCTGATCATAGGAGGATGCTGGGTGTGTTGGGGATGAGGAAGTGGGAAGGATGGAAGGGAAGTTGAAGGGTAGTGGCTAGGAAACAGTGCAGGTGAATCAGTTCGGCATTTGTTATCCTGTTTATTCAGTTGACTTATCTGAGGTCCTCTTCCTCCATCCATCTTCATGTATGTTTTTACCAAGTCTGTAAAAACTAATTTTCTAATGTAGGAACATCCTTCTTTGACCAAAGATAAGGGAACAGCAATCCCCTGCTAGGACTTCCAAATAAACCCTCAAGGCCATTTGTTGGAATCCATAGAAAACCACTAACATTTTTGCTTATGTAAGTACCTACCCTGTATTTTAAGTTTTGCACACCTTATCTCAATTAATTTAAAAAACATTATTATCATTATTATTATTTACACATTTAGGTAAGGAAACAAGATCAGACAGGTTAGGTAAATCTATTCAATATCACTCAGTTAAAAAAAAAACCAGAGCCGAGAATTAAATCCAAATATGTTTGAAAAAAGCCCATGGTTCATTCCCTTAATGGACAAATACATTGTCATTTGTTAAGAAATATTTGTTGAGTAGTTACAATCACCAAGTATTATACAAAGAAGCTTGCCTTGTGGAAAAATCAAAAAAGGTGTAAATCTAAGTGGGAAGTTGAGCCATATACCCATAAGAAGATGGCAGCCACAAATTCAAACCAATAATTGTCAATGGCTATATCCATTATTATTGGCACAATAGGCTGTCTAACAAACCACCACAAAATGCAGTGGCTTAAGACAATCAGCATGAATATAGTCCCAAGTGTGCTGGTCAATGATTTAAACTGGTCCCAACTGGACTAACACCCGTGTCTGGCAGTCAGCTGCAGTTCAGCCGTTCTGGGATGGCCTCTGCTTGGATGGCAGGGGGATATGGCCTCTGCTTGTGTCATCCTCCAGCAGTTCTCTTGGTGGGGTGGGCAGAAGTGGAGAATCAATACAGGAAATGAAAACACACATGTGCTTTTTCAAGCCTCTGTGAATATCCTATTTGCCAATGCCAGTCACATGACCGGACTAGGATGGAATGTGGGGGTCATAGGCTCCAGCTCTGTAGCAAAAGGAACTGAAAGTCACATGGCAAAGAGCACAGAGACAGGGAGGTAGAAGAATTGGGGTCAGTAGTGCAATTGTTCTCCCGCAAGAGCCAATGATGGCTTTAATAGATGGTCTGAGCATTTGCTGTGTGGAGGTCACTATTCTAAGCATCTTATTAACACATAGTCTCTTAAATAATTCTCAAAGCTATTCTATGAGGTAATGATTATAATCTCCATTTTACAGACAAGGAAACTGACTCACAAAGAGGTCGATTATTAATATATAGCCAGTGTCAGTAAAGGGCAGAGCCCAATTCAAACACTGGCATATCTAACTCCAATGCCTCTTTGTTTCAATTTGGACTTAAGAGAAAATTATTTCAAATAATGTTCAGACTGTATTTTCAGGAATCATTTCTATAGTTCGTTAAAATAACATTAAAATGGTGATTTAAAATTTAAAATCCTGTTTGAAAAAAATGAAATTTTGTAAGAATTCTAATCATAAACTCTGCATTTTTTAAAAAGATGTTTCACAGCTATTCTTTAATAATGTTTGATAAATACATCAGGCCATTGAATATTTGTGTTGGATGTAAAATGTATCACCTTATTTGCAAAATTTTTCATGAGTATTAATGAAAACAATGGTAAACCTAACAAATACCAATTCTCTTCTGGCCTGGAAGCTAGGGGATATTTGAGGTTTATAAACTAAGCATATGATAAAAAGCACCTGAGAAAATGTGCTATCTGGTATGGTTTTACATGTGCAAATTCATGAAGGTATTACAATATATCTTTTAAAATGAAATTAAAGCTTCTCAAGTGGTCAGAACACCATTGCATTGAATTTATAATAGAACAACCATAAACAGGACAGTCACTGGCAATGCCATTTGCCAACACAGTCCATTACATTTTGTTCATTACTGCATGTAGTTATTACCAAGAGGAGTAAATCATTGGGCGGTATAGGGAAATCTAGCCTCTGAAACAGATGCCGTGGCAAAATTTAGAACAAGATTTGATCAAGACACTTCCCACACAGCTAAGAAACCGTAGCTCACTTTTGGCAACAGCACACTTTGAGTTCCTTTGCATCTTTTTGTTTCTTATACTCCTGTGTTTGTATCTCTTAGTTTGTATTACACTCCTCCAGTCTACCTAACAACAGGCTAGGGAGGTGCAAAGAGAGGAAAATCCTAAGAGTCATAAATTACTGGTCTGGTAGGGAGGGCTAGAGGCAGGAAGGGCACAGAAGGACTTTCAAGAAAGAGATTCCATCTGGTTCCCTGGATGGACAACTGCTTAGGCGACAGCTTACTGATTATGCCCTGCATTTTACATAGCAAGGTAGACACAAGTCTGCTCCAGAGCAGCCAGCGCTCCTTAGGTTTAGCCAGACAAGGATGGTGAGCATCCCATGGGCAAAGTGGATGCCCAAGATGGTAATTGGCTTGAGCTATCTTGTCAGTACCCAACATAGCTCTCAGTAACCACCCAAGAGAGCTTCAGGCAAAGAGAGCTTACTGAAAGAGTCTTTGCAGCAGACCACAGACTTGGGAGCTAAACATGCTAACTGTGCATAGGAAGGGATGATCCACAGAAGGATCTCACAAAATCTCACTAAATCCTCCAAGGGACTCACACGTTTGCCCCAAAGGAGCCAGCATTTGGACACCTGCCACAGAGAGAACATCAAACAGCAACACCTCAGGATTGCAATCCCATGTAAGAAAAAGAAAAAAAAAAAATGTATTTTCTCCTGCCGTCTCCAACCCCAGAGAAGCTAGAGACACAGTAGAAGCAGGAGAGGAGATGATAACCTATATGAAGACTGACGTTTTAAATTGGCCTAGACTAGAGTGGCATTGTTAATAACTGAAAGTGACCGGAAAGCTGTGGGATAAACCTGAGATGTCATAGAGGAATAGAAAAGGAAGATTCAGCTGAGCATGGACGAAGGCAAAGATTGGAGAAAAATAATATGATTTCATCTCGGTTCCCTTCCTAAATCAGACTTTTCAATAAACCTGTGACTCTTGTCTGGGTCTAAATTTTCTCCTCTGAAAATTAGACCCTTTCCAGTTCTAACATTCTCTAGGAGCCAGGCTCTTTACCTACATGACCATATTTTTCATATGACAATTGGAGATTTTAATGTTGTACATAATGTGTAAAATAGCCATGTTCCATCTTCAAATTCCAGGTTCTGCTATAGTAAATAAAACTACCAAAATTAGTATTCAAAACCATCAGAAATGAGTAATGAACATTCACTAGTGTTGACATCATCATCACGGACCTCACCCCCTCGGAGTGTGAGACACTCATCCAGGTGTCAAAACATGATTAGCTTTGGTCCTGCTTCAGAATAAATTAAGTTCCTTGGTTTCCCTATCTCTTCAACCCAACATATGCAGTTAGGCTTCTGACAATTGTTTAACAGATGTAGTGAAATTTTACAATGTTCTGTTTACGCAGCTAATAATGCTTCTTGGGTTGAGTTTTCCTTTTGGGGGTGATTTCAGTTCTTCATGGAAGGCAATAATGAACCATTGGTCTCCCACTAATAATTAACAAATCACTTGATCATTTATTTCCCTCATGACTATTTCTGCCTTTATTAAAAAGTGACAGCAGAAACTGTGTTCTTGGATCCTTTCACTGGTGGGAATGCACAGATTTTTTGTAAAAGTCCAGCAAATTTACCAGTAAATCAAGTATATATATTTGTGTTTGTGATTAAAAGGAATCCCGTATGAAATTATTTCATAAAGCAAACCATCCCTAGTCTGTTTTCTTTCCTAAATTCTATTTCATATTCATTAGGCTGGCCAAAAAAAAAATTAAGCTCAGCTGATTTTTAATGCTTTGTTGTTATTGATTAAGCTAAGAAATACCAGCACCTCAACTACAGAAGAAGTTGTTCTGGAAGCAGGCATCTCCCTGGACTCTGGGATAGATGAAACAAAGCACGCTGGAAGGATGAACCTGAATTGTATTTGCTTTCCCAAACCTAAAGCCTAAGAGCTGCTAAGGAGTTCATAGTATTTTGGAAGGCAGAGGCCCTTGTAGCAGGTCAGCCTGTGGGCAAAACATAATTGAAGGGGTTGGCCTTAATGGCATAGGAGTAAGTGACCTAATAGATCATGTTCACATCCATGGAGGCATCCAAGCACTACAGGGGTAGTGCCTTACAGGAACCCATGGAACATGGGGATAAATGGGCCATTGTTTTTACTCAGCTATAGCAAACTTCATAAAACAGCCCAGTTTATATAGGATTATTCAAGTTTTTCTTCTCTAAAATTCCAATCTAACTATACTTGTCATATATTATAAGTGGACCCTGTTTAATTCCTACTATTTAAGCAAGTGATGATAGACAGACCCTCAATACATTTTTATTGAATGAACAGGTCACCCAGCCCTGAATCCTGGCCCAAAAACTTTACAATAGTAAGTAGGAAAGAAAAGATCTGCTTCCCACCTACTGTAGCTGCTGAGAGCTGGGCTCACAGGGGCTGCTATGGCTTGAAAGTGTCCCCCAAAAGTTCATGTGTTGGGAATGTAATCTTCAATGCAATAGCGTTGGGAGGTAGGGCCTAACAAGAGGTAATTGGGTCATGAGGGCAGTACCCTCATGAATGGGTTAATGTTATCATACAAACCAGTTAGTTATCATGAGAGTGGGTTGTTATAAAGTGAATCCAGCCCCTGGTCTCTTTTTTGCACATGCTCACTTGCCCTTCCGCCTTTGTGCCCTTTCACCACGGGCTGATGCAACCTGAAGTCCCTCACCAGGTGCTGGCACCTTGATGTGGGACTTCCCAGCCCCCAGAACCAGGAGCTAAATAAATTTCTGTTCATCACAAAGTATCCAGTTTGCGATATCCTGTTATAGCAACAAAAAAATGAACAAAGACATAAAATTTGTTCTTAGAATTGAGGCCATTGCTACAACAAATGCCTGAAAATGTAGAAGCAGTTTTAGAACTGAGTGATCAGTAGAGGCTGGAAGAATTTAGAGGAGGAGGTTAGAAAAAGCCTGAGTTTCCATAAACAGAGCATTAATGGCAGGCTGGTGAGGGCTCAGAAGAAGATGCCAGAACTAGGGAAAGTCTGAGTCTTCCTAGAGATTACCTAAGTGGTCATGACCAGAATGTTGGTAGAAATATGGACAGTAAAAGCCATTCTGATGAGATCTTAGAAAGAAATGAGGAACAAGATATGAGAAACTGGAGTAAAAGCCATCCTTATCATAAAACAGCAAAGACCTTGGCTGAATTGTGTCCATGCCAAGGGCTTTATGGAATGCAGAACTTAAGCATAATGAATTAGGATATCTGGTGAAGAATTATCTAAGCATCAAAGCATTCAGGCTGCTACCTGGCTACTTTTAACCACACATAGTAAGATGTGCGAACAAGGAATTTCTTAAAGACAGAATTTATAATTAAAAGGGAAGCAGACTAGAAAGATTTGGAAAATTTGCAGCCTGGCTATATGAACAGTGAAAAAGCCTGTTGGGAAGAAAATCTAAGGATGTGGCCAAGCAAGTGTTTGCTAAAGATATTAATATAGGTAGAAGGGAGCAGGCGTTATTCATCAAGACCATGAAAGAAAGACTCTGAAGGCATTTCAGAGAACTTCCAGGCTGCCCTCTCATCACAAGCCCAGAGATCTAGGAAGGCAGAATGGTTTCAGGGGACAGGCCCAGGGTGCCCTCCACAGGCTTGCTGCCCAGAGCTACCTTGGGTCTCTGCTCCCCACATTCTGGTGCAGTGATCCCTGCCAGCCCAGCTATGGCTGAAGCAGCACCAGGTGCAGCATGACCTGCTACTCTGAAAGGTACAAGTGGTAAGCCTTGGTGGCATCCATATGGTATAAAGTCTGCAGGCATGCAGAATGCAAGACCTATGGGACCATGACTTCCTGCACCTAGATTCAAAGGATATCATTACAGACAGCCTGGGTGCCCAGGCAGAGACTTGTCACAGAGGTGTTCCCACAGCAGAAAGCCCCCACTAGGGCAGTACCTAGTGGAGCTATGGGGGTGAAGCCACCCCCAAGACCACAGAACTGTAGATCTACCAGCATGCAACACCAATCCAAGAGAGCCAAAGTATGGGCTAACCCTAGCAAAGCCCTGGGGAAAGGGTGCCTAAGGCTTTAGGGGCCCAACCCCACCACCACTGTGCCCAGGAGGTGGGACATGGAGTCAAAGGAGATTATTCTCCAGCTTTAAGACTTAACGTAGTTTTCCCTGTTGGGTTTTGGAATCACTTGGGAACTGTGACTCCTTTCTTTTTGCCTGTTTCTCCCTTTGGGACTGGGAATGGACCCATACGTGCCCCACCATTGTGTTTTGGAAACTGCTAACCTGTTTAATGTCACAGGCTCAGAACTGAAAGAAATTTGCCTCAGGATGAATCGGGCCTTGTGTTTCACCCACATCTGATTAGATGAGAGTTTGGGCTTTTGGGTTGATGCTGGGATGAGTTAAAGGAATGAATGTATTTTTCACTGTGAGAAGGACCTGAATTTGGAGAGGAAGCAGGGGCAGAAGGCCATGGTTTGAATGTGTCCCCCAAAAGTTCACATGTTGGAAACTTAATCCCCAATGCAACAGTGTCAGGAGGTGTGGCCCAACAAGAGGAGGATAAATGGATTAATGTCATCATTGTGGGAGTGGGTTAGTTATCATGAGAGCGCATTGTTATAAAGTGAGTCTGGTCCCTGGTGTGTCTCTCTTTTTTGCATGTGCTCACTTGCCCTTTGCCCTTCTACCATGGGCTGACGCAGCCCAAAGGCTCTCACCATATGCCAGCCCTGTGGACTTTCCATCGTTTGACACCATGAGCTAAATAAATTTCTGTCCGTTATAAATTACCTAGTCTGTGGCGTTCTGTGACAACATCAGAAAATGGACTAAGACAGGGGTTTATCCCCAGCACTCTCAGGGAAGAATTCTCTTAACCATCAAAGGTCAACATCACCAAGAAATCCATGTGGCTCAGTGAGTTACAAACATATTCCAAACATATAGCTACAATAGGTAAAATACAAAAAAAAAAAAAAAATGACATAATCGTGGTACTATGCTCATTACTGAAGAAGTAGTCAGGTAGAGCAGGGGTTAAAAAAACTTTTGAACCTAGGCATGACTTGCCAGTTAGGACTATAAGGTCAAAGGATATATTTTCATCCAAGGACCAGATAATTTCAGCTCAAGGTTGTCCTCTGACTGTCTCTTTTTGAGTCTCGCTGAGTCATACTCAAGAGACATCTGAAAGTATTAGTACATAATTTAAACTGCGATATCCAGTGTTACTTTTCAGTTAGCATAAGGGAGGCTAATCAGATTGGAGTCAAGTAGACAGACAAGCAGAAAGAAAGGATATTGTGAACACAGATAACCAAGGGGATATTGTCCCCTAACAAGTTAACTTTTAAATGAGCAAGGCACCACCAGTGTTCCTAAAAATCAGTGCAGCTAGTGATGTCAATAAAATATATTGTTGCAGGGACTGTGCTACTAAACCACCAAGGCAGTAGCCACCACTTGGGGGATCACCCTTGTGCTCCGAATGCAACAACCCCATCAGGTAGCCCTACACATACACTGTTGGGTGATGTGATTCTTGCCTGTCTAGAGTGGTGATGGCTGGACCTGCTCCAAAGACAGGGGACCGGTCAGCATGATGGCTCTCTCACTTTCCAACTTAGAATCCCTCCATGCTAGTATCATCCATCACTATAAAAATATGTGCTCTCTGTGCTACTTAAAACCAATTTTTCAAAACTTCTCATTGATTTTTCAAAGTGAAACACAAAGAATAAGCAGTAAACCCATTGTCTATCATTGGTGAACCATGTAGGGAGTGTCACATCTAATTTGGGTGAAAGCTCCAGTTTAGGAGTATTTGGTATAAGTGTAAGCAAAATGCAATGATGTTTTAGAGCTGAGAGGACATCCCCATTTTACAGATGAGAAACCACACTCTATAGGGTAAAGAGGCCCAGGCAATGAGTGTGTTGCAGAACTAGAACTGAAAGTTTGGTCTATGCACTGCTCATTCCCAAGCCTCTGACACCACTTTAGGCTGGCTCCGCCTGTTCCCAGGTTAGATGTACCACTTGCTAGTGGAGATTTTGCTCAGGCTCTTAAGCAACTCCACCCTGGCCTGAAGCATATGCTGAGAGCCACCTAATAGGGTCACCCTCTCCTTCCCTTTCCCAGAGTCATGTTTCCTTAAGACTGTACATCGGTACCTGTGAGCTAAGAGATTCAAAGAAGGTTCATCCTTGATCTCAGCCCTCACAGCTCATCTGGCCTCACCAGATTTTTCATAACTTTGTGATTTAGCAATAGGTTCACACTATATGCTTTCATTATACCTTCTCTTGACTCTTGGATTCAACGAATTTGAACACTTTCCTAATTAGGGCTCCTATTCCACAATGGCAGGATTTCCACAGGAAGCCTCAAGTAACAAATCTCCCAGACTGACCCTATTTGAGGTTCATCTACCTGATTTTCCTAGTGTAATATCTGCCATTGGTACTTGCCATGGTCTGAATGTCTGTGTCCTCCCAAAATTCTTGGAGTCCTCGTGAATGGGATTCATGCCCTTATAAAGGAAGCTCAAGAGAAATCTCTCGCCCTTTCTGCCATGTGATGGCACAGCAAAAAGACAGCAGTCCATGAATCAGAAAGCAGGCCCTCACCAGACGCATCATCTTCTGGAACCTTGATCTTGGACTTCCCATTCTCCAGAACTGTACAAACCAAATTTCTGTTTTATTTATAAGCCACTCAACCTATAGTACTATTTTGTTATAGCAGCCCAAACAGACTAAGACAGTACCCCACCCAGATCGTCTTCACTAGGCTGATGTATCCACCCAGCTGCTTGGATATAGGAAGTTGCCCCCTTCTCTGGATAATTACCCAGGAGGTGAGGAGGGCCGGAGGAGAGGGAATCCAAAGCCAATGACTGATTCACGGAGTACATAAGGCCAGCCCTTTACCTTGGGGGTGGACAGCATCTATGGTGTGTGATTTGGTTTATGTTCTTGATCCTCTCTTCCCCCATGGACCATGGACCATGCCAAGACTACTGAGCCTTGGAGGAATTTTGATTCAAATTCAAATTCTGGGATTTACTAGCTACCTAAAGTTGGCCAAATTATTTAACCTTTGTAAGCTTTAATTTCCTCATCACTAAAAGTAGATACCAGTAGAGAATTATTGTAGGAATTAAAAGTTATAATGCTACTAGAAGTTTCTAGGCTGGTGCTGAACACATTTCCTCTGATATGTTAACATTAGTAATAGTAGTAGCTAACATTTCTTGGGCACTTATTGCATTCCAAGCCCTGTGTTAAGCAGGTTAACATTCATTATTGTATTTAATTCTCACATCAGCCCTTTGAGGTAGGTTCTACTGTTACCCCCACTTTATAGATAAAAAAAAAACTGAGACTGTAATTTGACCAAAGTCTCATACTTTGTAAGTGGTGGAGCTCAGATTCGAACCCAGGTTGTCTGATAGTAAAAGACATGGCTGCACTATGTCTTCAGAAGCATGATACCCGCTTTCTTGTAGCCACATCTTCCCTCTCACCTCCATTCTAAATCTGCAACTCCTGTTTCTCTAAGGACACCCATTGATGTGTAGCACTTTACAATTACACGTCCACATTGTCTTGGTCTCCATTCCCCCAACGAAACTTAGCACTCTTGTGTCCTGTCCTGCATTAGCTGCCTTTGATGATCCCAGGCTCGCACAAGTATTATACAACTGAAGACAGTAGTTTTATGTGTATAAAGCTCAGACATCCTTTGTGCTTTAAACTTTTCCTTCAATGACATCTCCCCAAGAAGTACATAATGTCATAATTTCAGGCACCTCAATGGGCCCGTAGAAGAAAAATATTAGCGGGCAGGCTGTTTATTCCTAATATTTCACAAATCCTCCCACATTGGCGATTGCCTCTTTCTCTCTGTAAAACATTCCAAGCCAAACCCCTGTCTCAGAGGGATTACTCATCTGATCACTGGGGGATCAATTTTCCATTAGCTCAGCTGGACAGCTCCTATTCAGTCATCCGTGCCATCATAAACATTATGTATTCCTTTTTTTTTTTTTCAAGGCAGAAAACACATTTTCTGAAAAGCACCAGAGTCAGCTTCAACTTTTTCCTTACACATAGGGGGAAAGAGGAAGAAAGAGAGATGGAAAATAAAGATTAGATAATATCCTCTCTTTGATATTATGTCTCATTTTATTTTAGTTCATTTGCACGAATGTCTAGATTATGCTTAAACAACAAATCTCCCTTCTTTTGCAGCCTCTTGCAGATTTTGCATTAGGTAGAGAAAAGAAAGGTTAAGAAAAAGCTCCTCTGAACAAATGAGCCTTTCGATGGAAACTTTCATTAGGCGCACAGCTCGTTGAATCTAATCGGAGATATTTAAACAAGAGTCACACTTGACCTCAGCCCTCTTCCGCTGGGGTAGACAGTGGGTGCTCAGCCTGGCCCTCCATTTCTGAATGTCAATTAGAGCAGAAACGTCCATAAGACATGCTTACATGGATTATGCATAATGAAATGGGGTCTTTAAATCTGTTTTTTTTTCTTCTTCTTCTTCTTCTATCCCCACAGGGAACCCAGCAAGTTTCCTTAATAATCAGAAAACATGCTTAGCAATTCAAAAAAGCATTAGGATCACATTTCAGATATAATGACTAAAAATCACAGCAAATAAGCCAGAAAACAAGAGCCTCAAAATAAAAGAAATCAGATAACAAAAGTTAATAGCTTTAGATCATTAACTTAAAAAAAAAAGTAACCTTACAAAATAATAGGTATCATTCATTCTGGTTAAAAAATGCATATATTCGTATAATACAAATGTGGTTTTTAAAAAGATCTGGAAAATACACAATAAAGTGTTACCAATAGTTATCTCTGAGTGGTAGGAACTTATTTGTTGTGGGTTGAATTGTGTCTCCCAAAAAGATATGTTGAAGTCCTAACTGCAATACCTCGGAATGTCACCTGATTGAACATAGGGTCAATGCAGATGTCATTAGTTAAGATGAGGTCACACTGGAGTAGGCCCTTCATTTGATGACTGCTATCCTTATTAGAAGAGGAGCAAGGCGTGGAGGGCAGGGGGCCGTTTGAAGAGAAAGGCAGAGATTGGAGTGATGTAGCCACAAGCCAAGGAATACCATGGATTGGCAGCCCCACGAGAAGCCAGAAAGAGACAGGGAGGAATTCTCCCCTAAGTGTTCCAGAGAACCACTCTGCAAATCCAACCCCTCGATATTGGATTTCTGGCCTCCCTGACTGTGAGAAAATAAATGTCTGTTGTTTTAAGCCACTCAGTCTGTGGCACTTCGTTATGGCAAATCCTAGGAAACTAATACAATAATGTTTTTTAAACTTTTGCTTGTCTGTAAGTTCCTACTGTCAACAAAGAATATATACTAATTTTGTAATTTTGAAAAGGTCATTTTAATAAAAGAAAGAAGGAAGGAAGGGAAAGGAAGAAAGGAAGGAAAGAGGGTGAGACTAAATATGCTTATTGTTAACCACCTGGGATGATGCCATGGGGAATATTTAATAAAAGGATAATAAAAACCATGGCTGGCAGGAGCCCTGAGATGCCAGCAGCACAGTTTGTGAGGGTCTCTCTCTATCTTTTGGTCACTTCATTCGCTGATACCTAACTATGTCTTACCCTCTATTAGTCCCTCCAAATGCTAGCAAAGTGCTCCCTGATCTGCTATTCTGAAACCCTCTCCCACCCACTCTCAGTCCCACTGGCCCAGGGTCCCACTCTCTGCATGACAGCCGTTCATTTATTCATTCATCAGTCATGTATCCGGCACTACTCTGGGCCATGCAATGGGCTGGAGACGTAAAAATAAATAAGAACAGCCCTTGTCCACACAAGAGTTCACAGTCTAGTGGAGCAGAAAGGCAAGAAACAGAAAGCTCATTAGACTGGTGGAAGTGACTTGATATGCAGAGTCTTGAGGAGTCGGGGGAGGGCGTGCTGGAGAACACGCAGTGAAGCCCCTCTCCAGACTCAGAAGGGGTGGAGGCTGGGGTGGAGCCAAGTGTTGAAGCTCGTGTGGGCACCAGTCCAACAACAAGAATAGAGGGAATTTGCAAATAAAAAAGGAAGCAATAGATGCACATCCAGAAAGGCAAGAGACCCAGGGTGAATTTGGAGAAAGCTTGGGATGCAATTGGGGGATGGTGAATGATGCTGCTGGAGTTCTGGGAGCCAAGGTCAGAGATGGCCAGAGAACTTGGCTCTGCTGGATGGAGAAAGCATGGCGAATGTTAGGGAGGGAGGGGTTACAGGACCATAGTCATGTTTTAGGACAATTTCTCGGGGGCAGTGGGGGGGATTATTTGGAAGTGGCAAGAATGGAGGCAGGTGGAGTCATTGGGAAGCCAGGCAAGAGCAATGGAGTCAGAGAGAATGAGCTTCAGCAGTTGCATGCAGCAGAGTGGCAGAGAAGGATAATTTTCTGACACATCCCGAGTGCGAATCCTACTTCTGCCACTTACTTTTTGCATAAAATTGGGCAAAAATTGCTTACCTTTTTGTGCCTCAGTTTTGTTGCCTCTAAAATGAGAAAAATTATAGGATTTACCTCACTGGGTTGTGGTGAAGATTAAATGAGCTAGTATGTGTCAAATGCTTTAAAACGGACTGGCGTTTATTACGTATTCAACAAACGTTATTGTTATTAATACACACACCCTCACATACGTGTACGAATCAACAAGCCTTTGTGAATGGATGTGGAAAATGAGGGTAAGAGACAAATTCTAATAGAATTCTAAGTTTTAACCTGGACACTGGTGTCTACCGACCCTGCTTCCTTTGCCCTGGCTGACTTCATTCAGGTGTTTTCTTACACATGACTTCCTCCAGGAAGTCCTCCTGATTGCTTAAGTCTGGGTTAATTAATCATCCCATGAGCACCACACACTGTCGCATCACAGCAGTGACCACATGACCCTAGAATGGTTCTTGCCTTGTCCACATCGAACCCTTCACTGGACTACAAGCTCCATGAGGACAGGACCAAAGCCATGGTAAACATCACTGTATTCCAAGTGTCCAGCTTGGTACTAATGTTTAATATATTTATGATGAGTGCATGAGTGTGTGAATAAATTAATTAATTGATTAATCCAGAAGATGGGTAGAAGACGGTAAGACAGGATTGAGGTATCTGCAGAATATTCAAAGGAAGTTACCTCATAGATAATTGAAAACAGGTTTATAATGCTCAAGAGAGTATGTTTGGACTGACAACAGACAGTCAGCTTTAGCAGCCTCCATAAGGTAACAGAATAATGAGAAAACTTGGGGAGAAGAGGTAGAAATATTAGAAGAGATTGAATGAGTGAATCATGGTGGGTTGATCTGATGTCTTTGCACTGTGAGGTGTTGCCCTGCCATTTAACAAAACAAATAGCAAATCTCTTACTGATGATGGAAGTTTCCAGAAATTTATTTTTGTACATGTAACTCTCTTGGAGCCCCTCAAAATACACCATGTGGACAGCCTTGTAGTCTACCCGTCTTGTTCAGGCTGCCATAACAAAGAACAGATAGTCCCACCTTACGTGGGTTGAACTTACAATTTTTGACTGTACAGTGGGCTTATCAGGATGTAACCCTATTGTAAGTCAAGGACCATTTGCACCATGGATTGGGTGGATTATAAATAACAGAAATTTATTTCTCACAGTGCTGGAGGCTTGAAGTCTGAGATCAGGATGCCAGCATGGTTGGGTTCTGGTGAGGGCTTTCTTCCAGATCTCAGACTTCCATCTTCTTGATGTATCCTTACATGATGAAAAGAGAGTGAGAGAGCTTCCTGGGGTCCCTTTTATAAGGGCAATAATCCCATTCATAAAGAGTCCATCCTCATGACCTAGTTATCTCCCAAAGATCCCACCTCCTAAAACCATCACATGGGAGGTTAGGATTTCAACATATGGGTTTTGGGAGGGACACAAACATTCAGTCCATTGCACCACTATCCATGGATTAGTCTACCTCTAGTAGCTAATACTGATTGAGTGCTTACTATGCACCAGATACATGCTTTACATGTATTATCTTATTTAATCCTTACAGTACTGTGAGGCAGGTTGTATCATAAGCCCCATTTCACAGATATAGAAACTGAGGTACTGAGATACAGTCTATTGTGACTTCCTCTTAAATCATAATGGTCGCTCTCTAAATACATCAGAAAACAAAATTGTCTAGTTGCTAAAGCCAATTGTTCAGAGAATGAGGAGATTCTCCAAGTCTATGAGCTCCACATGGTTTACCTAAAAGGTCTGAAGGTTTCATCCATTAAGAGCAAAGCCCCATCCTTCCTTAATAGAAATGCCTCTTCTTGATTTTGTTCACTGGCAACATTCCCCTGGCACCCATTCCTGACAGCTGATTGAACACATTAAATCAGCCCACAGGAGTAAGTCAAACTCTATTAGTCACTCTGTAAAAATGCTAAGTCTATTTATTTATTATGAGTTATTCATAAACATCAAGACTAGACTTTATAATTTAATACCACCTGCAATGATTCCTGAAAGTGGCTGTATTTTGCCACTATGCTCTGATTAATTGACCTGTTCAAACAGAGTTCCAAATCAAGCATAACTTTTCTTTGACAGAAGTGTATTCATCTTCATCTCAAAGCCAGCCTTCTCGACTCATCAGGGAAGAACAAAACAGCTCATCTAAGGGAATCTATTAAAATCATCTGAAATAATATGGACGTTCCACTAAAGAAATATTTATAAGTTCTTAGTATTTCCTTTCTAAAAAATATACAAAGGAGTATGCACTTTATGATGTCAATCATGTATGTTCAAAAACCCACAAATGTAATTCGTGCTGTCAGAAGTCAGGACAACAGTTTTTCTTGGTGGCAGAGGCTGAGAGACCCAGTATATTGGTTGAGGCGTGAGAGTGGTCTCTGAGGGACCAGACATGTTCTGGGTGTTGGCTTCGTGGCTGTGTTCACTTTGTGCAAATTTTTCCTATGCACCCCTTTCTTTATATATGTTGTATTTCAATAAAAAACTTACCAAAAATTAAGGGGGAAAAAGAAATAATTCATACTCAGGCAGCAACATCAGCCAAAGTCTTAACTAAAGATGATACTGTCCGAAGTCTTGCATTTGGATGGGCAAGTCATGTTAAATGAACCTCAGTTTGCTCACTTGTAAAATAAGAATAATTACTATTTCACAGATTAAATATGACTATTTAAATAATATATAGTCAAACTATATATGACTATATGATATACAATATATTAAAAAATTAAATATATATGTGATATGTGTGTTTATATTATATATACAATCTGTCAGCTTGTAACTTGCTATGCAACTTATGTATTTTGTTGTTAATACTATTGTTATTATAATTATATAATCCTTAATTCCAACAATGATGCATACTACTCTTCCTGACAGAGCCTCAGTAGAGAAGTTAACATGTTGATTATTTAAAAAAATTTTCTATGTAATAGTGAGAGGGTTTAACTAGAGACCGATATTTTACCATTGTCTGTGAGTATTGTAATCCCACTGTTCACAACAGTCCCAGGCAGGACCAGCCTTTTACCCGTTCAAGTTAGTAGCCCCTTGCACGGGACTCTTCCAGACCTTTATTTTAAGCCCTGACCTAAAATTTAAACATGAATGATTCCTTTGATTGACAATAGAGAACACTGTTCACAATTTGGAAGACAGACTCCAGCAGACCATTCTCAACGTGTTCTTAAAGTACTAACATTTTCTTAAACCATTAAATTGTCCAGCCATTCACCAGGGAAGCAGGATCTGGGTGAAGGAAAACAGGAAAGGAAGGTTTGTATCTCTAGAAGACAAGATAGATGCTCCACCATTACATTCTGGATGTGTGGGGGCTGATATCTCTTCTTTTTTGTTCTTAGATCATTTCCACAGACAACTGCTTTCAGATGGACTCATTCTTTTCAATGATATGTTAATACAGTCAAATGGTCAGCAGCATCCATTCCACAAATGATTATGAATATGTGTCATGTGCAGAGAGCACTGCTGAGGAAAACCAACAAGCTCTCTGCCCTCACCGGGCTTACAGTCCAGAGGAGGCCGTCGAAGGGTTTCACGGTCAGGTAAGCATGGTGACGATTGCTCACTGGGTCCCCTTAGCAAAAAGTCACACCATACATTAGGGGTAAATGAACTGAACTCTCTTTATCATCATGTCTCAATCTCACCGAACACCTTGATCTCAGCAGACCCATTAATTCTGGAACCCAGAGAAACAGTAATATAGATAAAATAGCTCCAAGAATTCAGGAAAATACGAGAGTAGTAAAGTCTAGAGGAGTCAGAAAAGCTTAAATAGAAGAAATGAGGCTTTCCCTGGGTAACTTGATTCTTGTTTTCAGACAGTTTGCCCTCAAGCATAAAGGATGAGTTTCAGCCTCTGCTCTATTAAACCTGCAATGCAAACAAGGTTAGCACTTAGCCGATTTCCAAGAACATAGCTGACCCAAGCCCACCTGCACGGTAATCTGGCCATGTTTATCACTTGACCTTCCCAGAATGAAGCAAGACCTCAAGCAGGAGGCCTAACAAAGGAGTTTTCCTACCTATAAGAGACCTTAAAAACCGTCTAGCCCAGTGTTTATGAAACTCTGATTGCAACCTCTGAGTGAAATCAACTTAGTGAGTCTCAATCAGCCTGTTTCTCTCAATGAGATAGAATAAAATAGAATGGATTAGAAAATAGCAGGGCATCAGATCCAGAAAGAATAGTTATTTTTTCATGAACCTTTAATTTATGTTTATGTATCCATTCATATATATGTACATTTATACTGGGTTATAATGTACAATGTATTTGTTACTACAAGTCATGACCAAAATGTTTAAAAGCCAGTGATGCAATCTAATACCCTCATTTTATATACGAATATACTGAAGCCCAGAGAAGTAAAGTAACTTGCCTAAAGACAGACAGCCAGTTAATGACAAAACTATAATCAGAATCTAGCTCCTCTAATTCCTTGTGAGGTGTTCTTTGCACTACACCAACTATTCAAAAACAAAATACACCTCATTTTCGCCT
>RJWJ010031708.1:0-19014 GCA_004363605.1 Indri indri
GATTTATTAGTGGTTTATATCCTAAGGACAAAAATATCTGCAAACAATAGTGTTAATTTTGGTGGGCATAATAACAGTAGTTTTAATATATTTATCGATAAAATTATTGATGTCTGGGATGTGCTTAGCATAATCTGGTGGAAGAGATGTAGGGATTTGCATTAGTTTGTTAGGAGTGCCATGACAAAGGACCACAAGCCGAGTGGCTTAAAACAGCAAATGTATTGTCTTGTAGTTGCTGGAGGTCCAAAAATCAAGATCCTGGCATGGCCCTGCTCCCTCTGACACTCTGGGTAGAATTCTTCCTTGCCTATTCTGAGCTTATAGTGGTGGCTGACAGTCCTGGGTATTCCTTGGCTTGGAGCTGCATCTGTCCTATCCTCACCTCAGTCTTTACATTGTGTTCTCCCTGTGTGTCTTCTTGTCTTTTTTTGTGCATGCCCATGTCCAAATTCCCCCTTTTTACAAGGAACTAGTCATAATGGGCTAGGGTGCACCCTAATAACCTCATTTAGTTTGACCCTATTTCTAAATAAGGTCACATTCTAAGGTGCTGGAAGTTAGGACTTCAACATGTCTTTTTTGAGAGACACAATTTAATCCCTAAGAAGGTTATAGATGGAGCAGTGTTAGTGGTTGTTGAATCTGGCTTGGGTATTTACTGTACAATTCATGCTACTTTTGCATATGCTGGGAATTTTCCACATTAAAAGCTTTAAAAATTAAAGTTACTACCACAAAATTTCTAGAACAGCATTTCTGTTTTCCACCAACACAAACATTATGGAGAGTGTTTACAAATGTGTAATACTATGCCTGTTAATGGTTTATATATGCTTTTCAGCATTAGCTAGCTTCCTGAGTTCTCTGACTCTAGAAAACTTATGAGATGGCAGATTTTTAAAAGTGACATTTTTATAGAAGTAATATTGACTCTGACTGGCTATATGATAAAGTGGGCAGGGACACTTCAGGAAATGAGTCTGGAAGCTGGCTTGGGTTCACAGATTTGAATGCTGCCTTCAGGCTTCATACTACCCCTCCATTTGTCCTGTAGCTGATCCTTTAAAATCCCATCTTGTATGTCAGTTCTTCCAGAAAACTCTAGCCACCGCCTGCATCCTTCCTACCTGTACCCTACACTATCTAAGGATAGTTTGGATGCTGTTCTAAGCCCATGTTTGCATCCATTTCTACCTTGTGTTTTTATTATAGAAATTATCTCATTTTGTTGTGATTGCCCACTAACTTCTTCATCTCTAATGCCAAACTGTAAACTCCTTGAAGAAATGAACTGTTTTCTTTGTATTTGTGGATCCATAGTGTATTGTGGATCACCAGTGCCTGGGATAGACCCTAATACACAGTAGACGCTTTTTAAATTTTTGATAAATGAATAAAATAAGCAGCAATCAATGATTTTTGAAATAACAAGAGGATTTCTGTGTATTAAGAGAGATAAACTCAGTGGGGGAATAACACTGGAAAGATGAGAAGTGGGTCGAAGGAACAAATTGAGAATCAATAGTCACTCTAGAGTAAGAAAATCCTGAACTTGGCCATATTCATGATGGTTGTTAGAGACCTTTTAGTGATGGCATTTAAGAAAATTTGATGACTGCCTAGACTTGGCTTGCAGAAAAGATTCCAGAATGAAACTAAGAATTTATGGTAAAGTAGCTGAAAAGGTTATGATGTCATTTTGAACTGGGAAATATATAAAAAAGGTTTGAAAGGGAATGCACTGGGTTCAGATTGGGGCAGGCTAAATTTAAAAAGAAAGATACTCAAATAGAAATTCTAGCAGGCAGTTGGAAATACCTCTGTGAAATATTTTGAGGAGAGTCAGGATAATCGTTCACATAGAAGATGTGGGAGTGAATGAAATCATCTAGGGAGAGAAGATTAAAGAAACACTCTCAGAGTATAGTAAGAGCCAAGGAAAGAGAATCTAGGCCTAATAAAAGGAACAAATCAGGCCAGACGTGGTGGCTCACACCTATAACACCAGCATTCTGGGAGGCCAAGGCGGGAGGATCACTTAACCTTGGGTGCTCAAGGCTGTAGTGAGTTATGATTGTGCCACTACACTCCAGCCTGGGTGACAGAGTGAGACCCTGTCTCAAAAAAAAAAAAAAAAAAAAATGGAGCAAGTCAGGGCAGTGGTCATTAGCAAGATCATTCAGGTCTCCGAACTTCTGACCTAAGTCTTAACCTTGTTCAGCAGGAAGTAGGTCAGGCCTGGGTTTGATTCCAGGAGGGAACTTTGGTTGAACTCTACCTGAGAAGACATATTTATATGCCTATAGAAAGTTCTAAGCAGATCATAAGGAACAGTAAAGATGTCTACAATCTAAGACTCATGTCTGCCTAGTGGAAAACATGAATTCAGGACTAAGGTATTGGCACTTTAGAGTTGGGATGAGTTTCCCAGAATTGATATGGACCCTTGCGTTATAATCATGTCCATTAAAAAATAAAAATTCCCCATGTCTCAGTTCCTTATTCTCCTTTAAATAAAACTGTTCGAAAGGGTTTCTATTCTTGATGTTTCTGTATTCTCACCTCCCATTGTTTCCTCTGTGCATTCCATTTGAGCTTTCTTTATTATTTCACTAAAAGCACTATTATTATATCCTAAAGAAGCTCCATCTTGCCATAATCAGGGTTTAGTTTTTAGTCATCAAATTATTTGTTGCAATTATCATTCACTCCTCCCAAAGTACTTTCTTCCTTTGGCTCTGGAATATCATATTCTCCTGATATTCTTCTTCTTAACCTCTTCATATTCTTTCTTTTCTTTTTATTTTCTTTTTATTTTAGAGACAGGCTCTCACTCTGTCACCCAGACTGGAGTGCAGTGACAGGATCATAGCTCATTGCAGCCTCAAACATCTGGGCTCAAGCAGTCCTCCTGCCTCAGCCTCCCAAGTAGCTGGGACTACAGGCACAGGCCACCACAACTGGCTAATTTTTAAATTTTTTGTAGAGACAGTGTCTTACTATGTTGCCCAGACTGGTTTCGAACTCTTGGCCTGAAGCAATCATCCCACCTCTGGCCTCTCAAAGTGCTGGGATTACAGGCATGAACCACCACACCTGCCCAACCTCTAAATATTGCAGTACCTAAGTGATTCTTTCAGTTCCTTGGCTTTAAATAAAACTAACATGCTGACAACTTTCAAATGCATTATCTATAGCTTTGACCTTCTCCTGGATCTCCAGAATAATATACACAAATGAACCTTTGAGTATCTTCTTTCAGTGTCTGTTAAGGCGGCTCAGCCATGACAAACATATCTGAAACAGAATACCCCCTCAGACTTGCCCTTTTCATGGTCGTCTTCTCAGTGTCTAGTACCAGCTTTCAGCATTTTCAGGCTAGAAGCCTAGGAGTGATCCCTAGTTAGGAGTGATCCCTAACTTTTTTGTTTCTTTCTCAGTGCTCTGTGAGTCCTGTT
Organism: Indri indri; assembly: GCA_004363605.1. Taxonomy (NCBI): domain Eukaryota; kingdom Metazoa; phylum Chordata; class Mammalia; order Primates; family Indriidae; genus Indri; species Indri indri. Next base: position 3,462 of record RJWJ010031708.1, read on the forward strand.
AGTTCCAGTCCCAGTAGGTCTTCCTTCACAATATGTCCCTTTGCAGTCCTCTGTACCTCAACCCTTTTCTGCTTTTGAGGTAGCCTCTCCTCTCCCTGCTCCACTGGTGCCCCAGCGTAGTCTTCTCTCCGCACAGTAGCCAACTCAGATGAGCACATAATTCCTCTGTGGCTTCCCATCAGGCTTAGAGTAAAATTCCAAAGTCCTTATCATGACCTGGGAGGCCTTAGAGGATTTGCCCCTCATCTCTTGCTCCAGTCTTATTTTATCATTTTACCATTTCCCTCTTAACTGCACTCCATCTAGTCTCTTTGCTGTTCCTCAGAAGCCAGCCACACTTTCACTTTTGTGTTTGCTGGTTCCTTTACCTGGGACGCTGTTTCTTCAGATATACGTATGGCTTTTATTTATCTACTTGTTATTTGTCACATCATTCCCCCTTCCTCCCAGTGTAAGCTCCTTGAAACTGGAACCCTGTCTTATTCAACACATTATCTGCATTCCCCAGAATATTACCTGGCCCATAGTACACACTTCATGAATATTTGTGAATGGAAACGATGCCCCCCATTTATATAAAAATAAAGAAATAAGAGAAAAAAAGAGAGTGCTGCATGTAGTTCAGCATACCTCGGCAATAAGCCAGGGGAGAGAGGTGAGGCCAGAGGTGGACAAAGGTCAGATCATGAAGTACCCTGTTTACCATGTAAAGGACTCTGGACTTCAGACATGAATCACTGAAAAAATCTATTGGAGGATCTTAAGAAAGTTGGCAACAGAATAAGGGATGGATTTTAGAAAGGCTGCAGTGTGTAGACTGAATTGAAAGAGGGCAAGACTCAAGACAGGGACACTAGTTAGGAGATTATGGTAGAAACAGTAATGCATGGGAAACAAAATACCACCTAGGTACCCAATCCTGATGCTCAGGTTTCTCATAAAGGTAAGTTGGTCACATAGCTGCAGCCTTTCTTTACACTAAGGCCCTAAGGCAGGGTCTCTACCATTACCTTATACATTAGAATCTAAATTGCAGAATCTTGCTACCCTCTTCCCAGCACATGTACTAAACCTAGAAACAACAACTGATATGCACAGGGGAAAGGACTCCATTTTTGTCACTATCCCCTAAATGTTTGGCCCAAACAATGTATTGAAATTTTTTTTTTTTGAGATGAGATCTCGCTGTGTTGCCCAGGCTGATCTCAGACTCTTAGGCTCAAATGATCCTCCTGCCTCTGTAGTAGCTGGATTACAAGCATGTGCCACTGTGCCTGGCTATGTATTGAAATTTGATTGTTTAATTTAGCAAGAATTAAATGGGGAAGGAACTAGAAAGGTATTAAGAAGAAAGTAACAAAACTCCTGTTTCCCTTACAATAAATAATAAAGGTATGGATGCATATAAAATTAGTCAAGGAAGGTGTTTAGAGTGGGCAAAAAAGTCCAAAACTCTAGGGAATACCATTTTTTAAAAAAGGAATGGAAAAAGAGTTATCCATGAAGGAAACTGAGAAGTGAACAATGGTAGGGAAAAAAAAGCAGAATATATTACTGCATTTAATAAGCAGGAGTAATTTGTACAGAGGTGAGAAAGTGAATGTTAAATGGGAATGGCAAATACAATGAGATGCCAATAATCTCTTTAAATGGTTACTTCCAGCCCAGGAGAAAATGCCAAATTATGTGCACAGTTCCCCTGACAGAATTTAATATTGAATTGTATCCTCACCCAATTTTAATATTTTTTGAATTCTGTTCTTTACTACTTTTTCATGTTAACCTTGCTTTACCTTTTCATATCCAGGCCTATCTTATTGCTGATCTTTGACTTTTTGGAGCCCTTCCTGCATGGCCTCTCTTGCTTGATGCATGAACTCAGGCTGCCTTCCTAGCTTGCAGCTCTCAGCTTCATGCCTACCTTATGGCACCTCTGTAGATTAATTCAATAAGGCTTTCTTGTTTGAACTGGCCCTGAAACCTCTTCAATCACCCATGTACTGTCCTGGAAGGCAACTTATGTGGGGGTTTGAGATGTGCGTGTGTGTGTGTGTGTGTGTGTGTGTAATATATATGTATATTTGTGTATATGAAATTAATATGTAAGTAATTAAGAACATTGACATTGTTCAAATTAGGAATATATAAATAAGATTGATAAGACTAACAAGTTTTATATATAACTGGGGTGCCATCAAGAGAATCTGTAGGAAAATAGTGCATGCTAATCTGCTTGTGAAGAACACATGTTAGAAAAGGAAAGTGAGAGAGAGAGAGAGAGAGAAAGAGAGATATGGATGTAGAAAGAAATATAAATATAATACAGTATATATATGTGCATATATAATATAAAGGTGTGTAATACATATATTTAACACTCTGGTAAGTGCTACATTAAGGGGAGTAGACTGTGGAAGCTCAGAATCAACAAAGAATTCAGAGAGAGTTAATGTTTGAACTAAATCTAAAGGATACATAGAAATCGGTATGAGAGAAAAGGGGGAAGACTCTTTTAGGTTAGGAACAATTACACAAAGAAAAACATCAAGAAGTTAATTTAGGACTCCATAATGTGCTTTGGATCCTGACCCAAATTGCCTTTCCCAACTCATGCTCTCCTTATAATCCTTTTCTCAGTTCTCCCAATTCTTCTGGTAACTCTTACTCTCTTACCCTCTTTAAATGGGCTTGCTTAATTCTTTGCTTTTCCCTAGTATTTCAGCGTCCGTTAATTGTATTTTGTTATACTAACTCTCCTGTTTTTTCTTCTTACTATGTTTTGACCAGATACTAGGCCCATATTTAAATATCATTGATATTTAAAGACTAGATGCTACACATCTAGTCTCAGTAGCTAAATGCTGTGATATCACATGAAACATCTTCAGTTTCTTTTTTTTCCCCTCCAGGATGGAAGAACAGTCATAAAACCACAAAGTCAACTCAAACACAAGACTCTTCATTTCAGGGCCTGATAATGAAAAGATCCAAAAGGAATGGGCCCTGGGACTTGAAATCAGAAAAGCCTTGCACACATGAAGGCAGATTAGAGAAAAAGCAAGATAAAAAGGAAAGTTTTCATATGGTTTCAGTTACCCACAAAAAAATCCTAACTGTAGAAAGAAGCCATAAAAATATTGATTTTATTCAAAACATCAGCCCCAGATCAATTCTTGTGATGCAACAGACAGTTCCCAGAGAAAAAACACCCAAATGTGACCTACAAGGAAACAGCTACAAACAGAATTCGAATTTATTTAATCAACCAAAAATCACAGCAGAGAAACGCTATAAATGTAGTATGTGTGAAAAAACCTTCATTAACACTTCATCCCTTCGTAAACATGAGAAAAACCACAGTGGAGAAAAATTATTTAAATGTAAAGAATGTTCGAAAGCTTTTAGCCAAAGTTCAGCTCTTATTCAACATCAAATAACTCATACTGGAGAGAAACCATACGTATGTAAAGAATGTGGGAAAGCCTTCACACTCAGTACGTCCCTTTATAAACATCTAAGAACCCATACTGTAGAGAAATCCTATAGGTGTAAAGAATGTGGTAAATCCTTCAGCCGAAGGTCAGGCCTTTTTATACATCAAAAAATTCATGCTGAACAAAACCCTTATAAATATAATCCAGGTAGGAAGCCATCTAGTTGTAGCACATCCCTTCCTGGATGTCAAAGAATTCATTCCAGAAAGAAGTCCTATTTATGTAACGAATGTGGCAACACCTTTAAGTCTAGCTCATCCCTTCGTTATCATCAGCGAATTCACACTGGAGAGAAACCTTTTAAATGTAGTGAATGTGGGAGAGCCTTCAGTCAGAGTGCATCTCTTATTCAACATGAAAGAATTCACACTGGAGAAAAGCCCTACAGATGTAATGAATGTGGGAAAGGCTTCACCTCTATTTCACGACTTAATAGACACCGAATAATTCATACTGGTGAGAAGTTTTATAATTGTAATGAATGTGGCAAAGCCTTAAGTTCCCACTCAACACTTATCATACATGAGAGAATTCATACTGGAGAGAAACCATGTAAATGTAAAGTGTGTGGGAAAGCCTTCAGACAGAGTTCAGCTCTCATTCAACATCAGAGAATGCATACTGGAGAAAGACCCTATAAATGTAATGAGTGTGGGAAGACATTCCGGTGTAATTCATCCCTTAGTAATCATCAGAGAATTCATACTGGAGAGAAACCATATCGATGTGAGGAATGTGGAATATCTTTTGGCCAAAGTTCAGCTCTTATTCAACATCGAAGGATTCATACTGGAGAGAAACCCTTTAAGTGTAACACATGTGGGAAAACTTTCAGACAAAGCTCATCACGTATTGCACATCAGAGAATTCATACTGGAGAGAAACCCTATGAATGTAATACATGTGGGAAACTTTTCAACCACAGGTCATCCCTTACTAATCATTATAAAATTCATATTGAAGAGGACTCCTAGAAAGTAGATTTGCATGTGTGAAAGCCTTAAACCAAAGTTCATCAGAAAATATATGCTTGAGAGTTATGTATAAATGTAATGAATGATATGAAAAACTATGATTATTTAGTCCTCATTAGATATTAAATTCCATGGATAAACCTTGACTATGTAAGAGATAGGAGGAAAGTGTCTGTGCCTGTCAGACTCTTTTAAAAATAGCTGGAGATGAAGAATTTACAACTGGACACATTAACTTTGGTCATTTATAAAATAAAAGGTACTTGTTTTCCCTCTTTCTATAGCAGTGTGTGCTAGGTATCATATGTGATCATTAGAAACATCTAAGTAGGTGAGGAGGTGTGCTCTGGATTTCTCATTAGAGAAAACACCAAAGTATATACACTGGTAATATTGTTATGTCACACTTTAATAGCATATGAAAGAATTGATCGAAGAAATTATACATTTTTAGAGAAAAGGACCAAAATAAGGGAAAAATGAACTGCAAACTACCTCTCAGTCTCTGGGGTTTGTCCTTTTCCTGACCTGGTGTCAAACTTTGTGCATGAATTTCATTAAAAAACAGAAAAATAAAAATCTGGTCTCTTTTGTTCTAGTAATTGCTGTGAATTGGGAATTTTCTACTCAGTTCTTAAGTCTGTACTCAGAAATGCTCTCATTGCCCTGAAGTCATATTTATTGTGAAAATATACCTGCTATATCCTGTGAGCTGTCATCTTAGGTGTATTAAAGAGAAAAATAGGCAATTATTTCAAGTCTAAAGCTACAGCAAAAGGACTTACCAGAATTTTAACAATTCTAACACCCATGGCAAAATCTTGAAAAGGACATTGCTGTGGTCTGAATGTTTGTGTTCCCCCAAAATCTGTATGTTGAAATCCTAACCCCCAATGTGATGGCATTAGGAAGTGGTGTCTTTGGGGAGGTGATTAGGTCATCAGAGTGGAGACCTCATGGATTGGATTAGTGTACTTATAAAATAGGCCCAAGGGACCTTGTTCTGCCTTTCCACCATATGAGGACACATCAAGAATATACCTTCTTTGGACCAGAAGACAGCCTCCAACAGACACCAAACCTGCTAGCATCTTAATCTTGGATTTCCCAGCCTCCAGAACTGTGAGAAATAAATTTCAGTTGTTTACAAGTTACCTAGTGTGAGGTATTTTGTAATAGCAGCCCAGACATACTAAGATAGATGTCAGTTACTTCATAAACTCAGTAAATGTGGAGGTTTTTGTTTTTTCATTTTTGTGGGATGGGTTTAGCAGTCCTGGAGGTACTGCAATGCTAGGTTGATGGGCGGAGTGGCTGGAACAAGCTCCTATTACATCTTCCTGTCCAGAAATCCATTTGATATATTGTCCTCAAATAGAGAGTGTATCAGGTATTAAACTGAGAAGAACAGATACTATACTTGATCTTAGCCAAAAGGCTAAGAAGCAGTTAGCAATTTTTTTTAACTTTGGGGCAGATACTGTACCACACACTGCAAGTTTTAAGAAGAAAGACAGTCCTTTCTTCAAGAAGCCATAAATTGACAGGGAGGGGATGGAGTTGAGGAACTAGCAAATCAGTAAGCAAATTATATCACAGTATGTAAGCATGGTTGTTGTAACAGAAAATAAGTTATGACAGTATGTTGCAGTATAAGAATGTTGTAAAATTTGCACAAGATGAAAGAGACCTCATCAAGGGAGCCTGAACATTTAAAAGAAAGCTTTCAGAGGCAGCAATGCCTGAACCAAGTTTGGAGGAGTAATAGAAGTCTTCTGAGGGTGAAATAAACATTCCAAATAAGAGGAAACTACATGTGCCAAAGTAGAAGTGAGTAATATTGGCATGTTTGGGAGACTTAAGTGTAGAACTAGTGAGCAGGAGAATGATAGATGTTAAAGCTTGAGTAGAAGGCAGAGGCCAGTTAACAAAAAGCCTTATTTGCCATGCTAAGTGGTTTGGATTTTATCCTAAAATTGCTGGATGGAGTCAAAAATGTTAAGGGAATTATTCTGGCAACAGTGTGTAGGGGATAAATTTAGGGGGTTGAAGAAAGCTGGGTAGATTGGTGCCTAGAAATCAGGGCTATTGTAATTCAAGTGATGAATGAGGGTCCAAACTCAATCAGGGACAGCATGGATGGAGAACAGGAGACAGATAATCATGTATTAGAATAAGGCATGGTTTGCAAGCAAATAGGTGATGATGGTGCGTGAGAGGAAAGCTAAGCTGACTCACAGGTAGGGTTGCCAGATAGACATGTGCTGTATTTAATGATTTTGTCCTGCATCTGGTATTGACTTTGTCAGGACACCCTAAATGTACTCAGGGTTTTTTCCCCATTAATGAAAAATCATCACTTACAGATATTTTTATGCTTCATTAATTGACACTTAAATCGCTTAGGTGGCAACACAAGCTAGAAATCATACTTAAGTTTAGTGCCAATTCAAGCTAGAAATCATACTTCTGCAAATAAAGATCTAAACAATCCCTTGTAGTCTCTCCTATGTTTGGCTGAGGGAAGACAAAAAGGGGAAACTGAGAATAAAAGTACTTGCTTTCCATACTAAAGAAAGGAAAAGACTTCTTTTGGCAAAAGTCCCTAGTCATAAATAATCTTAAATAATTAGATCTTTGGATCAGTACACATGCTCCGAAAATCATTCAGCAGCAGCCTCACTTCAGTGGCTGTGTTTCCGAAAGTTAGCAAGTTAATGACAGCCTCCAGCTCCTGGAAGTCAGCCAATCAGTGACTGCTTGGCGCTCGTAGCTGTCAGTCTGCACGCACCTCGCTCCGGTGACCATGCTTCTGAAAGTACACCAGTCAATAGCAGTCTTATTGCAATGAGCACACTAACACACTTGAAAGTCTGACAATCCATAAGCACTCCTGCTTCGGAAAATCCACCAATCCCTGGACACCGAGCTTCCGAAAACCTTGGATAAAATAAGCTCTGGCTTTCTTCAGGAGACTGTCCTTGCAAATACAGCTCTCCCTTGCAGATACACATGAAGTTCACCTTTTCTATGTCACAATATCAAGTTCAGTTTATTGTTAGTTTGTAAATTTGCAACTATTTGAACAATTCAACCCCAATTTACTGTTAGTTGTGCTTCAACCTTGTGAGTGAGATAATTCAGTATTTTCGATTCTTGTGGTGATTGCTATAATCTATTTTTAATTTTATATTTTGTGTTAAGAATACTTTGCATGAGGTATACCCTATTAGCTTTCATTTGTGCATATTTCAATCCCAAATGCAAGTGTAAATTTCATGATTAATTTTCAAAACATTGGGTATCTGTTAAATTAGGGAAAAGTCCTTTTGAAGCTCTTTCTGCAGCACGTAATTGTTCATTCAATATAAAAAATGATGAAAAGTCAGATATAAACCAACATATACTAACAACTAAGCCTAAAAGATAAATCCTAAACTACTAAAGAAAGGGATAAAATAACAAATTTCTGATTAAAAGAAATTCAAATGAAAATAAAATAGTTGCAGAAGTTGTAATGACCTTCCACACTTTATATCATCACATCAATCTTTTCAGCTCAAATGACCAATAGAACATAACAAAAATATTTTCTGATTCTAAAATTGCAAACATTTTCAAGTGCTAGGATAAAATCCACCACAATAATAAAAATGTAATTGCTCCATTTGCTATTGCAGAGATCATTAAAAATCTAAAATGCCTTATCTTTTTACAATATAACCCCAGGTGCAAATAATCACAATGACGGAAAAAATTTTCCCTTATGCAATGTTCTTCTTTTGAAAAATCTTGCTTATAAGGCTATCTTCTACCTTCTAGATTAGAGCTCAGAAACAATATAAAATTTTTGCAGAGCCTCAATTGAGTTATTAAAATTTTACTGCTTTGGTGGATATAACATAAATACAAATTTAGGTAGATGCATTAAAGTACAAACAATTTTTTGTCCAGGCACAGTGGCTAACACCTATAATCTCAGCACCTTGAGAGGCCTAGGCAGGAGGATCACTTGAGGTCAGAAGTTTGAGACCAGCCTGGGCAATAGCAAGACCCCATCTCTACAAAAAATGTAAAAAGTATAAACAATCTTTATTCGAAATTAAAGCTAAGCCTGGAATATTCTATGGAAAGTGTCTGCTATCCTGCCTGTATTCTGCATGATGCTACACAGAAAACATCTGATGTCTGTTCTATTGACATTGAAGTAATCATCATGAAATTTTACCCTTCCTCTTCAGCATTTAAACAGTTTTAACTGAGCGGTTAAAGAATTTTTTTGATTTTGTTGGCATTCAGTATTCTTTAATTCTCTAGCACTCAGAAACTTTTTGGGATTTCCAGTTTTAGCTATGACAGGTAAACAGCTTGGAAGTCATCATTCCTATCCTTAAAAGGCTGGACGAACTGAAAATCAATGACTTTCCTTTTATCTTTCTGAGAACTGAGGTTGGAACACTGAAATCTGAAGAGACAGGCACATCCAGAGCACAGTCAAAATCTGCTTAGTTGGAGCAGAAGCTCCTGGAGCCATAAACTGGTAGGAAAACAAATGGTAATTTTGATGAATTGCTAGAGGTCGAGTATGGGCCAGATTGGGAGTGAGGAACTCCTGGGGGCCATAGTCTTAAGGGGTCCCTCATACTTTCATTGCCATTAGCTCCAGGAATCCTACCAGATTTACAAGGTGACGATATAAGAAATATTCGCTCAGGGCTCTGGCAGAAAAGGTTAACCATTGTGAAATACACCCAGAGCCTTCTCCATAAAAAAAAAGCCTGCATTTCAGGGAGTTTACCAGAGTCTTGTTCCAGCTTGGGTGAAGGACATTCCTCCCACTCTAGCTCTCTCCAATCGTCTTATCTCACCTAAGGGGCAGGAAATGCAGTTGGCAGGGGTCAAGGCTCCAAGGAAATAGATTGGGAATGCTGCAACCAGGAGAGGAAGTGCAGGGTAAGGAGGCAAAAGTTATACCACTGGAAAAACACTTGACAGGTCCCAGCCCCCGCCCCCACAGACTGACTAATAGATTTAATTAGAATATTATTGAATGTACCCCCTCTGCCACCATACCGACAGGGCTCCAGCACAATCACACCGGATTACAGCAACAGAACCACAAGACACAGACTCCCTGAAAGATGTGTTTAGGGAAGCTCACAGTCAAGAGTAGAGACAAAACAAAGATACTCAAGGAATTTGAAACCTCTGGCACACATGCCTAGCCAATTCCTAGCCAAGTTAACATAAATATAGCAGCATAGTAAAAGGATTACACACCATGACCAAATGGGATTTATCCCAGAAATCCAAGGTTTGTTCAACATATGAAAATCAATTATACCGCATTAATAGAACGAAGGTGGAGGGGGAACTGTGTTCATCTTGATGCAGAAAAAGCATTTCACAAATTCAGCTAATTCTACAGTTACATAGAGGCTGGGATTGAGCACTTCCCGTTTCACTGGAAACACCTTGTGAAGTAGCAAAAGAATTCAGAAATCACGGATGTGCATTTGTAAGGAACAACAAACTCTTGTTTTGCAGTTGGGTTTATGGGGCCCAGAATCCTCTCCAATCCCTCCCCAAGTTGAGGGCAGACACACCCTCTCCTAGGTGTCCCATAAAATGCTGTGAAGGGATTTGTCTGATACCATCAAAGTCCCAATTCCTTAAGCTAATCAACAGGGAGCATGTCCTGGATGGACCTGATTCAATCAGGAGGGTGACACATAATTTTTCCTCCTTTGCAAAAGAAGATACTGAGGTTCAGAGAACAAAGAATGTTCCTGAGCTCACAGAGCAAGTGAAAGTGCTGAGACAGTTTCAGATCTTTTCCTCGAAAACCAAGGTCTTAATATCCAGCACCAACTGCAAGTAATATCCTGTTCCTTGACATTGGGGCCAGCTTTTACCCACTGGGCCCTGGCAAGCTCTCTTTGGACTCTTATAAAGACACTAATCTCATTTATGAGGGCTTTACCCTCGTGGCCTCATCTAGCCTTAATTACCTCCCAAAGGCCTCACCCCCTAATACCATCACCCTAGGGAGCAGAGTTTCAACATGTGAATTTTGGAGGGAAACAAGCATTCGGCTGTGACAACCCTCAGTTACTTTTTTCTGCTTCTGTCTTCATTCCTTCCAGATTCCCTTGAACTCCAAAATTTTGGCTATGTAAATTATCATGAACATTAGGCTTGAAAGCTACATGCCTTGCCCTGTCCTCACAGAGGGGCCGTCGAGAATCCTGGGCTATAACCGGGAGGACCTCTTCTCAGGTTTTTCTCTTCTATTGTATGTTCCAGTTCATGGCTGTTAAGGGAGCCACTTCAGAAAGCCCAGCCCATCACTTCCCTTCCCCGCCAGGAGTAGGGAAGAAATTCTGTGATGGGGCCCTGCCCATGGGTTTTACACTGAAACATTGAAACAGTTTCCCCTGCATTAGATAATTTTCCCAAATGCTAAAGCTGAACACCCACGTTTCCTCACACTTAAAAAGACAAGTAGCCCTGAAAATGAGTGAAAATCATTTCTTTTAAATTCACATCCCCTTCTTGAATAAATCTTAAATCTTAAATCTTAAGTCTTTCCTAATTGCCTAATCTTCTGCCCCAGACCTCAGAGATTCTATGGAGCTTCCATCTACTGTCAGAAATAAAAACCTCCCTGGCCATTGGCCCTCTTAAAGCTGAGCTTCTCAGCCCTGAAGATCAGAACCACTTGAGGCCTTCAGAACTCCAGAAGTGGCCGGGCGCGGTGCTCACGCCTATAATCCTAGCACTTTGGGAGGCCGAGGCAGGAGGATCATTTGAGCTCAGGAGTTTGAGACCAGCCTGAGCAAGAGCAAGACCCCGTCTCTACTAAAAATAGAAAGAAATTAGCTGGAGAACTACAAAGATACAGAAAAAATTAGCCGGGCATGGTGGTGCATGCCCATAGTCCCAGCTACTCAGGAGGCTGAGGCAGAAGGATCGCTTGAGCCCAGGAGTTTGAGGTTGCTGTAAGCTAGGATGACACCACGGCACTCTAGCCTGGGTGACAGAGCAAGACTCTGTCTCAGAAAAAAAAAAGAACTCCAGAAGCTTGGGCTCCAACCTGGATCATCATATAAGAATCTCTGAGAAGGGACTCAGGATGTTAAACCCTCTCCTGGTGGTTCTAACCTGCAGCCTAGAGAGTTCTAATCTAATTGAAATCCCTGCCTTCTGGGGGACCAAGGCAAGCCGTGCACTCAGTGCAGCTCATAGCAAAGCCCAGGATGCTCCTCTAAGGCAGAGAGCTCAACCCAGGCCTCCTTTTAGAAGCCTCCAGGGAGATTTCTATAAACACAAAGCCCTGGGCCCAGGCCACAATAATTAAGTCTGAATCACTAGGTTTGGCCTTTGCAAAACCTTCAAAGTGATTCCACCGTAGAGTCAGGGCTGGGAAGGTGTTCCACACCTGAATTCACTTGCAGACAAGATCCACGATTTCACTGACTTACAGACCTGCGGGACAGATAGACTTGACCAGGAGTTATGTTGAAATGCACTAAGCATTGGTTGAGGTTGAGGTCAGAATGGCAGCACCAATGAGGGCGTGACCAGCTGAGAAGGCTTCTGTGCCCAGGGTGACTAACTGAGACCTGAGGGAGGAGTCAGAGCCAGCTCGTGCCTATAGCTCAGGAGCAGCAAGGCCCGAGGCAGCACTGTGTCCATGCAGTCAGAAGGGAGGAGGAAGTGCAGTTGGAGTGTGGCTATCCAGAGAAAATCAACGGGATCTGTAGCTGCCACGTGCATGAAGAATGTGTGTGGAAACAGCTTAACTGCATGCCATGGACAGTGTAACCAGGGTCCCCATTAGATATGTCGACTGTTGTCCATAGAAGTGACCCTTAATGCCGGCACTATTTTAGTTTCAGCAGGGATAAAAAGTTAATGCCGCGTGTATTTATAAAGTAGGATATCAATTAATTTCTGTTTGAGAAGAAACAGTCATTGGGGAAGAAAAAGAATCCAGGGATTGTTTCTGCATTTCTGCTTTCAGACCAGCCTAGATGTGGTTGTCATCTATGCCAAGGGAGAAGCCCTGAAAAGGAGCTGAGTTGGGGGCGGTGCTGGGCGTAGATCCTCTGAGTGGGGACTCTGCTACCAGCACAGGCTTTTGGGCTCTCTATGTGATAGAAATTAACAAGAGGCCAAACCTGAGTCCCAGGCGAGGCTTTACTGGGGCTTATGTTCACATGTGAAGGAAGCGGCACAAAGGAAAAGCCCTCAGGCCGCCTCCCCGAGGGGAGTTCAGGGAGAGTTTTAAAGAGGCTTAGGTGGGAAAAGGATGAGGTGTAAGCACATGCAGGTGGGGATTTTCTTGTGCCTGCGTAGTTTTAGTACTTGCTCTCTCATGGTCCTATGTTTCATTAGCATGTTATTAATAGATCTCCACCCCTGGGTGTGATTTTTAGCATTAAAATGAGATTATAATGAGGGAAAAGTCAAGGTAAGGCCAGTGCTGGGGGGTGGGGTGTCCTTTTTGGCTTAGGGTGGTTAGATCCAGATAGGTCTGGGTTTTTTACAGCCAGGTTCCTTTCAGCTGGTGTCAGCATCTTGCGTCAGTGGTCTTGGAAAAGCTCTACTCAAGAGACAGAGGTCTTGGCCACCCGCTTACACGGGTATGGGCTGCATGCCAGCAGCTAGGAGGTCATCCATTTTTTGCTCTTCTTTAGTTAGTCTGGGTCATGCAGCCCCATGTTGCCTCCTTGATCAGAAGTGAGGCCTGAGTCCTGTCCCTATGCTGTCTCAGCTCCTGCTGGGTGTGGAGCTGGAGGTGCCCGAAGTCTCTGTGTGCTTGCAACAAGGCAAAGGGCCCCCACCTGGACAGGAAGACTGGGTGTTCATTAGCATCTGGGGAGAGGGAGGAGTAGCTTGGTCAGATCTTTGTCTCAGGCGGCCCCTTAGGCAGTGTGGGGTGTATGGGACAGGCCTAACGTGGGAGGCACAGGGAACAGTTTCCTGGCCATACGGCATCAGGAAGTAGAGGCCTGAAATCTGTCTGTGGAAATGAGAGGACGTGATGTTTTTAGATGACATGGAAAGAATCAAACATTAGTCCTGAACAAACTCAATTACATGTTGAGTTTGTTCTGATTTAAGAAGGTCCCACTCACTGTGCAGCCCCTTCCTGCCTTCTCAGACTCCGTCATGAGATAAAAGGGCATCGATCTAAAGGACTGTGTAGAGTGGAGTGGAATGAATCCCAGGATTCCAGGTTTATCTGGAATGGGATCCCTAATCCCGGACTACATCTGAGATGCCAAAGCCAAGAAACAAGCTAAGCCTTGTGTTCCCAACATGCTTGATCTCCCCGGGCACTCAGTGCTGTCCTCTGTCCCCACCATCACTTGCTCCAACTATTTAATATTAACCCCTCTCAGACCTTCCCCTCTTCTTCCCGCCTCTGGCATACACAAGTCTCAAGCCTGCCCAGCAGGCAGAAAGCTCTGCTCCTCTCTCCTCCCCTCCCTAAACTCTTCATTCTGCCTGGGCCTCCATAGAGGGTCCCACACCCGTCACTGCCACCGTGACCACCTGCCCACCCTCAGCCCACTGAAGCCTGGTCTCTTCCCCTGACCCTGCATTCAGACCACCGCCGCAAGTCACAAATAATTCTCATGCCAAACTCAAAGAACATCGCTGACCATTGCACCCTAGTTGATCTCTAATTTCTCTGTCCCGCTTATTCAATCACATTTTATCCAGGTGAAGGGATTTTGCATATGTAATGATTAGTTTATCTTTAGTCAATCCAAAATCTCAGTGTGGGTGGGTCTGGCTCAGTCCCACCCAAGACCTTTGAAAGAGGCCAGACCCGCACTGGCTTCAGATACAGCAGAGGCAGAGAGGGGCAAACACATTCCCGCACCCGGCACCTCCCAACTCCTGGATTCCACGGGGAAGAGTAACTGCCAGCTCTCTGTCAACCCAGGACTAGGCTCTGCAGCTGCGGTGAGAAAAATCCCAGGAGAAAACTCAGGAGTAACAATGGAGGTAAGTTGTAGGGAGCTGGGTTCCTGTGTTTCACGGGAGGAAGGCTGGATTGTCCTCACAAGAAGTTTTTGTAGCCGTTAAAACGCGTGCCGTTCTTTACAATTATAACTCACTTACTCCCCATGGTAAGCCTGATGGAAGGTGTTATCACTATATCCATCTTACGGCGAGGCAAACTGAGGCACGGCACGGCCAACTACCTTGTGCAGGGACCCAGAGGCGTACTTTTATCTTCTCCGTAAGTTCTGTTTGGGTTCTTTGTATCTTCCTACTCGCTTACACTCCTGCTTCCGCGATGTGCTCAGCCATAGGCAACCTCTTACGCTGTTTTAAAGTCTTGCTCCACTAATTCCATCATCTGTGTCACTTCTGGGTCTGTCGATGGAATTTCTACTTGTGGTGAACTGTATACCTCTGTTTTGTTACATGCCAGGTCTTTTAGGTAGGAGGCCAACGCTGTGCATTTTACATGCTTGGGTGCTGGATATTTTGTGTTCCTTTAATGTTCAAATTTTTTGTCATGCGATTAAATTACTTGGAAATAAGTTGATGGTTTGGGGGATCGTTTTGAATTTCTTTTTCTTCTTTTTTAGTTTCAGAACATTACGGGGATACAAACGTTTTGGTTACATAAATTGCTTTTGTACCATTTGAGTCAAAGTCATAAGTGTGCCCATCACACAGATAGTGCGCATTGTACCCGTTAGGTTTGAATTTACCCGGCCCCTCCTCCCCCTCCCACCTGATTGATTCCTGATGTATATTATTTGCATATGTGCACATAGGTGTTGATCAATTAGTTCCAGTTTAATGGTGAGTACATGTGGTGTTTGTTTTTCCAGTCTTGTGATACTTCACTTAGAAGAATGGTCTCTAGTTCCATCCAGGATAATACAAGAGGTGCTAGTTCACCATTTTTTTATGGCTGAGTAGTATTCCATAGTATACATATACCACATTTTATTAATCCACTCATGCATTGATGGGCACTTGGGTTGTTTCCACATCTTTGGATCTGAGAATTGTGCTGCTATAAACTTTTTTTTTTTTTTTTTTTTTTTT
>RJWJ010031709.1:0-19024 GCA_004363605.1 Indri indri
CACAAACGGACTAAGATACGGACCTACCAATGGGTGAGACATAGTAAAGCACTTACTGCTTTGGGATTGGATCCCTACGAATAGCACCCTAGGACTAAAGGCGAACAGGAAAGGTAACAGCCCTTGTGTGGATGCAGCTCCACTTGGAGCTCTCTAATAGGACCCAGAATATCATGACAAAGTTGTTTGCATAAACTTGGCAGAAAATTTGACAGCAAATTTGGCAGCCAGATCTTATCTGAACTGACAATAGGTGTCAGTTTAGATTACAGTATTCCTACCACTCACTCAGCCTATTGCTTTTTTATTTTATTATTTTGTTATTTTACTATTTTTGTCGTAATCACACTGTGAAATTATCAAAAGGCATTAAAGATACTCCATGGGTAACAATAATTTTGGGAGGATAAACTGATACATCTTCCTGGATGGAAATTTGATATAATTGCCCCCCAACACAAAATCATATCCCACTATGGCAACACCACTTCTAGAACTGTATCTTACACACAGAGTTGTTTTTACAGAGGGCATTTATTGCTTCACTGTTTGTAATAGCACAAAGTATCTAATGTCAATCATTATGTGACATATTACATCAATTATTATGATGCCATACAATTGAGTAGCAAGCCAGCAGTTTATAAAAGAATGAAGAAGCTCCGTATGTGCGATTTTAAGATTACAGTGTAACTATGCCCCATACCTATGCAATCATCAGAAAGTAATGATGTAGATTTCAATATGTTAATTGCAAAAGATCTCCAAGGTATATATTAAATGAAAATGGAAGAAATTATTCTCTGGATGGAATTAACTTTCTATCATCCCTGAACTTTCCATAACTTCAAAATAAAAGCAAGCCCCATGGAGAACTGAGGGAAGGACCTGCCTAATGCACGGTTGTTCTTAGGACGAAGTAGTAGTGTCTATTACTATGAGCATGAGAGCAGCTGGTATCACACCTCCAGTGCAGAAAGTTGGGCCTAGTGAGAAGGATCATTCCCTCAGATGTCCTTAGAGGCAAAGGCCACAGAATAGAAATATGTTGAATAATAAAAGTACACTGAAAAGCAAAATATGTGTTTAAAAGCTGTGCAGTAGTCTCTGGAGAAAGGGACTCTCAGCTATGGCTGGCGGATATTCTGAAAGGCCTAGATTGTAAAAATCAAGATGATGTCTGTTTAAATTAGTATCATTATTTATTGTCAAAGGTTATGAATACATTTGGTTTATGTTGCATACATTTCAGACACACACAAGCTTACATGTATGCATATAAATATACTTACATAGATATACACAATATATAATATGTATGTACAAATTATTTTTGAAGATGTTACTGAGATTTTTAATAACTGGATATGTTCTGATTGACTTGTAATCATGGCTGTTAGACTAATTTAATGTAAGTGAATATCAAATATAAATGAGTTATTAAAATGTCATTGTACTTGAATTCTTTCCATGTTTATAAAGTGGTCCATTAATATTAAAAGAGTGGGCAAATTTGTTTTATAAAGAGTATAATTTCCTAACTCTAAAGTTCCCAATTAAAAATTTAAAGAATGGCAATATAAACAGGAGTCTTTCAGGAAAAGCACAGGGCTTAATCTTGTTGTTTCTTTGTAATTTTTCTTCTTCAAGTTCTGCTTCTTAGTGGGCAGAGACTGTCATCAGGCATCAGAAGACAGCTAGACCATTTTTCGCCTACAAGAGTGGGTGAAAAGTTCTATTTTCTTTTTATTTTAAGAAACTGTAGATAAGAGAGAAATGTTTTAAGGGTGTTAGCACACCATCATGCACCAGACCAGAAGTCCATTCATTATTCCTGTGCTCAGCTTTTGACAACACTGAATTCTTTTAGTTCTGCTTCTTTTGACAGTAACTGAAAGTTCACATAGTGCATTGTCCAGGACTTGTAGTTTTGCAAATGGTGTCAGACACTTCTTGTGAGCCACTTCAAAATCCTTCATCCTTACCTTTTATTTTGGTCCTTATAAGCCTGATGGTGTCACCCAGCTGCACTCAGAAGGCACCTCACCCCTGGCGCCTGCTTGCTTCTAGCCCTGAAACTCCTCTGACTCCACGGTGTGGGATACCCCCGTCTACACTCTTGAGTGTGTGACTAGGAGTACAGGGGAGTTAATGCCCAGAAGGGCCCTTCTTTGACCGGTGGAGGATGGAGCTAATGGAGAAATGCTTCCTTCTTTCTGCTCGGCAGTGGACGGTTTAGCAAAACACTTAATAAGATGCCTCAAAAGTTCCTAGCTGGTGCTTCACTTTGGATAATGGGCTTAATTTTAATCCAGGAAAGTGTAAGGGCTCCACTTGTACTCACCATCAAACTGGTTCTAACTGATCAACACTAGGTTTATCACATGGCAGAAATACTCTCTAGGGATTAGGGGATGGGGGAGCAAATCAACAACTAAAGGACACGGGGAGCACTAAGGGGGGGGGAAGGGCATGCCTTAAACCCGCACTTGGGTGAGGCAAAGGCATAAAGTGTAACTGTAGTGTTTGTACCCCCACAATACCCTGGAATAAAAAAAAAAAAAAAAAGTTCCTAGCTGGGTTGAGCACCGGTTGTCTCCTGCAGCGGAGGCCAGCTTCCTTATGCACCCCACCTTCACACTTTCTCTCCTTCCTCACTCTGCCTCCTGTCCAGCACTCCTGTTCCCTGGGATTACTTTCCAATCAAACTACCTGGGAGCCTTTGTCCCAAGCTCTGCTTTTGGGAGAACCCAAGCTAAGAAAAGTAAAATAATACAAGTATTGGCTCTTATAACTGATGCTGAAAGACTGCAGATGGCCCCAGGGATGATCTGTTCTAGGAATGGAAATGTTACCATAATTCTCACTCTCCCTTTCTATTTTTTTCTTTTCTCTTCTTTGTTCCGTGAGGGACTCATTTGCTTCTACACTGGAAATGTCTCTCCAGAGCAGCAGCAAAATAAGCTTCTGATAGTCTTGTCCTAATTATCTCAAAACACCACTACCCCTTCCCAACAGATCCAGGTCAAGGACTTATGCTGGCATGGGTAGGGCCATGCATCCCATCCAACCACAGAGGCTGAGAAAACTCAGCACCGTGATAGCCCAATCTGGGACTGGGGAGGTAGAGACTCTTTCAAGAAGTTTACTATGCCATGAAAAAAAAGTAGTGTACAGTATAATACTTTTATAGTAGCATACATTTAGAAATATTAAGCTTTTAATACCCTTAATTTTGAGGATAACATCTGCTCTGTGTTACTCATGGCCCTTGTAACTTGGCAAACCTGTGCCCTAGATATACAAGCCAAAATAAACGGATAAGAAAACAGTCCTTATGTGGCTTACATTAGTCACAGCTTCTGTCAACTTGTCTGGCCAATCCATCTTAAACCCAATTTGTGGGCTTGTTCCTCACAGATTTCCTAATTCCTGCCTTAACTGATTGCCCATCTTCCTGAGTCCCAAGTTTGTGTTCAGCAGGGCTCTAAATATCCTGCTCAATGAAATATCCTGATTCAATCAAAAGGGGTGGCCCTCCCTGAGAGGTCTGGAAAACCTGTTTCAGGTTTCCTGTTGTCATGTTCCCAGGAAAAATTTCCTTTGGAACAGTGCTACTTGCCACTCCCAATGCAGCCACAGGCAGGGGGTCACTGCTCCTCTGGTTGGTGTTTAGTCTATGTTTAGCAACTGTTCTTGGAGGAAGCACTCTGTTTTAAAATCTAAAGTATCATGGTTAGTCCTTCAATTTAAGAGATCGAGCATGACTATTGCACACAATGTTCTTACCTTAATTAAACCAATTTATTCCAGGATTCCAGCTTGATGAGCAGTACCAGCTGCGTATAACAAAGAGAGTCTATGGCTGATAGACTCGAGAAGCTAGAGAACAGATTAGTGAGACTTTGTGTAAGTTCTTCTGCAGTTTCAACAGAACACACATACACACACACATACACAACGCGTGCTCTCTCTCTCATATACACACATACTCACACCTTCTCACACATGTAAATTATGCATAGCTACATACTTTGGAGTGATTCTTGCCATACAATGCTATTTACCTTTCCACCAAGAAAGGTTATAGTTTTTATATTTCTTAGAGTTATTCAATTACTGCTATGTTTCATAGTAAATTTCCATAAGTGTTTGTTAGCAACAGTTGTTTTGGAGAATTTTCCTGTATATGCCAGTATGTGTAACCTTTTCTCTTTCTCATTATAGATTATTTCTCATGGGGTTATTTGCTATGATATGCATCTTATTGCCTTTCCTGGGAAGAAAATATCCTCTCATTTTTAAGAATCTATAAAAAGTCAATTTTATTCATGCCACAGACAACACTCTCTGTGCTAGTAGGTCCCTGATTTCATATCTGACCGTGGGTCACTTGAGATAGGGGCCACTGTAATAGTCCAGGTACAAAAACTTTAGTGACTGAGGCTTCCTTTAGAGCTCGTCTCTGCCCATGTTCCCACACACACAGATTGCTAAGCCATGCTGGCCTCTTTCCTATAGCTCAGATGGAAAAGAGCTTTGAGGTCTTTGCATTACCCCTTCTCTGTGTCTGCACATGGCTGTCTTATTCTCATCCTGTAGTTCTCAGCTCAAATGTCACATCATCAGAGATGCCTTCTGTGCACATTCTACATAGCGACACCTACACACACCTTCTGCCCCACCATCTACATCAATTTCCTAAGGTCTAGAATGATCAAAAACCTAAAATTTTAAAAAAAAAGCACCATAAGACAGTATCAGCAGAAAAAAGAGAAAGGTTTTAACACATCACTAACTCTAGTAACTAAAAATAAAATAAAACAGACTATAATTTCTTAAAAGTATAAATAAAGAGACAAAAGAAAAACTTTTCTTGGTATTTCAAAGAGACATATTTGGATAAAGTCATTTTTGGGGGGGGGGTACACAAAGAGCCCTTTAAAGTTAATAAGATAGTAATAAATAACCCAAAAGAAAAATAAGCAAAAGTCATGAGATAGCAATTTACAGAAAAAAAGACAAATCATGAGTAAAGATATGAATATATTCAAGCACATTAAAAGCACAAAAGATGTCCAAATTAACATAAATTAATTAAAATCAAAATAAATCACTAATTGGATTCAGCAAAAATTGAGTACTTAGATAACTTAAAATGGTTTGAAGAAACAGGTACAAAAGAAATTTTCAAGAACAGTTTGAAGGATCCTTCAAAACTTGACATGACAATTTCAAAGGCAGAATTATTTTATCCTACAATATTGTTGAAATATGTACATAACGACTTAACAATAGGAAGCATTTATTGAGTACTGATAGTGTTCCAGATTCTGCTTTGAACACTAAACATTTCATTTAATCCAGCGAGACTGTATTCCTTTCATGGTCTTGCACATGGGAAAAGCAAGGCCACAAAGGTGAAGTATCTTGTCCCTGGTCACTTAGTTGCTAGCAAAAGCAGAATTAGAATGAGGCTCTCTGGATGGATGTAGGGCCTGGGCACATAACTTTTACCCTAAACTGCATGGGTTCCTGGTAGCATAGTCAATAACAGCACAAAACTTTAAATAATGAAATTGTTTATTCATAAGAAAATAATTTTTTTCATTTCAATTTTTTTTATTTCAGAATATCACAGGGGTACAAATGTTTTGGTTACATAAATTGCTTTAGTACAATTTGAGTAAAAGTTATAAGTGTGTCCATCACCCAGATAGTGAGCATTGTACCTGTTAGGTATGAATTTACCCATCCCCTCCCCCCCCCTCTTTTTATGGTCATGTGAACTAATTTTTATGGTTATGTAAAAAATGAACTATTCCACCATAGTTAAAATAAATACAGAAGATTTATATATGCTGATATGGAAAGGTACATGCTATGGTCTAAATGTTTATGCCTCTCCAAAATTCATACGTTGAAATCCTCACCCTCAAGTTGATGCTATTAGAAGGTGGGGCCTTTGGGGGGTGATTAGGTCCTGATGGAATTAGTGCATTTATAAAAGAGGCCCACAAAAGATTCCTTGCCCTTCCTCCAGGTGAGGTTAAAGTGAAAGACAAGCTGGCTGTCTGTGTGGAAGCTGGCCTTTACCAGACACAGAGTCTGCACTTTGATCCGGGACATCCGTAACTGTGAGAAATAAATTTCTGTTGTTTGTAAGCCACCTAGTCTGGTATTTTGTTATAGCAATCCAAACAGACTACGACAGCATATTAAGGAAAAAAACCTCAGAGTGCATGTCTTTAGTATAATCAACTTGTCATTACATACATAATGTATATGCTTGTTTATATATGTTTGTATGCATATATGTTACATAAATGTATGCATACATGTTACATATGTATACACGCAAATTTAATGTACGTATATGTATATACACATGCATGTGCTTATTCACAGACAAGTTTGGGCTCTGAGTGTGGAAAGAAAAGATGAACTTCAGTATTTCAATTTATACTTCTCAGGACATTGAGGATTTTTTTTTCCTAGTATGGCCCCGAGCAGATTTTATTGCTTAAAATATTAATAGTAATATTGCTTAAAATAGAACCAGGAAACTATACTTCTTTGTCAATGAGAAAAGAATAGTTCAGTGATTTCCAACTGCATTCACATTTTGTGTAATCCATAGAAAAACAATATTTAAGGCATTCTGAGATGGAGCTGCTGGAGACCTGTTAAACTTGGTCTCTGGCTCCCCCGAGCTCATCTAGTGGCCCTGAAGCTGGAGGGGCGTCTGTGCAAAATCTTATGACCCATTCTCAGCTCACAGGAATTCACAGCTGGCACGTGAGGGAAGAGAGGGAGAGCCTGTATTAGGATCTTAGGCACTTTGGTGCAGTCTTCATGCACAGAGCAATGCGAGGACAGTAAACATGTGCATGGCCTGTGTTGTGTCATGTTTTGGAAAACGGGCATTAGCTTTAGTAGTGGTCATTTTTCATGCATTGTATAGGCCCAGGTTCTGTGGTCAACACAAACAAGGTGCTGGTTTTAACCGAAGAATACTGTGCTCTGCAAATAGTGACATTGAAACTATTCAGATGCTTGTGATGCAGTCACTTTGGGTATATAAATTACCCTCAATGGAGTTTTTCAGCCTGTTATAAAATAAGAGTGGGCATGGCTATGCTCCAGCTTTTCGAGGCAGATTGCTAAATCAAGGCATGATTGCAGCAGGATAAATGTGACTATGCACACAGGAGCAGACAGGATCTACCAGCTGCTAGCTTAGCAACTACATTTTCATTTAAGGAAAGTTATACTTAGAAAACAAAATGTATGACAACATTTAGAATGCCTGCTATAACAGGCTCTGGCAAATGTTTTCTCATATAATGCTCACAAATAATTTATTTTGAAATAAAATATTGAAAACATTCAAACCAACCAACAAACAAAAACAAAATCAAATGGATTTAGGACTATTGCATATGCTTGTGCATTTTGTGCAGTACCAAAAGGCTTCCAGCTGATGGGGCAACTGGAATCTGAAATTTAGCCTACTCTCTGCTTTTCAGCTGTGAGCAAGGATGCAGAAGAGCATCAGCCCAGAAGTGGCCCAGGGACCCACTGAGAGAATCCCACTGCAGTAGCCCTGAGAGAATCACTTTGCATGAAACCTCTTTCTTTAGCAAGTGTGGAAATCGTGATAAAATAAAACAGGCCACAAATGCTTTGCAGTTCTTCTCTCTAGAGTTTGAGTCTATTTCCCACTCCTGGAATCTGGGCTGGCCTTGTGATTTGTTTTGACCAATGAAACATGGGGCAAGTGGTATTGGGGGAGTTACAAGGCTAAGCCACATGAGCCTTGGAACATCCAATCTCCCCCTCTTAGAACTGAGATGCTATGTAAAGAAGTCCTGGCTAGCCTCTTTGAGGATTAAAGAGCATGCACAGAGGCAGGCCCAGCTGCAAACCAGCACCAATCTTGAGACACATGAGTTGAAACCATCTTGGCCCATCTCAGCACAGTTGAACCACCAGATAGCTGCAATCACTACGGTAATCCCAGGCAAGACCAGCAGAAGTACTCCTAGATGAGTCCAGCCCAAACAGCTAACCTGCAGAATTGTGAGCATATAAATGATTGTTGTTTTAAGATACTAAGTTTGCCTTTTAGCAAAACAAACAAACAAACAAACAAACAAACAAACAAACAAACCGAAACAGATATATAGTGTGGGATTAATTAATTAGGGTTTATAGATGAGTACTCTCTTACTTTCTAACTCTGACAACTTCAGAAAGTAATTAATCTAATATTAATTTTCTTCTTTGTATAATTTTGACAATGGTACCACCTATTGTGAAGAGTATTTGTGAGAATTAAATGAGAACATATCTCTAAAGTTTACAATGCCTGGTATATAGGAAGCATTAAAGAATGCCAGTGATTTTAAGCAGAAAGCTTATTTTGAGTTTCATCTTAAACATCAAGGTGTATCTAACATGGCATCTTTGCATCAAGTGCCATTTGCAAAGTAACACTGGACAAGCAAGATTATCAGTTTTTTGTAAAATATTAAATGATGGTTCTTACAGATTGGAAAATGTTACTTTCTCATTTTAATTATTAATATTTAATGGAAAAAATTATAAATACCAAGCACTTAAATACAAAGTTAAAGAAGACATGATTTGATTAATAATGAAACTGATAATGATAAAGTAAATGTTGAAAATGACATCATACAGATGTTATAAAAAACCCTCTTGTCATTTAGTCAGCTATCACAGTGGTAGTTTTAATTCTTCCAATACTTTTCTTCACGACTCCTTAAACTATCAAACCATTAGGTTACCTAACAGTAAATCTTTTAACTTTGCTGTTTTTCTAAGACCTCAAACTTAGAAACTCAGCCTCCTTCTCCAGTCACTCCCATTCCTTCCTCCTGTTGAACCTCATATTCAATTTAATGATTGGAGGGTCTTATCTATGACGCTCCTGACTTTCTTATCCTATGGATTGTTTCAGATTTGTCTTAGAGTTTCCCTTGCCTGGCTCCAGTACTCAACCTTTTCCCCTTTAATGTTCGTAGTTCCTAATTGGATGTGGAATACTTGTGAACTAGCACAGGTGGGATGAAGGACAAGTGATTTTACACACTGGAGTATGGAGAATCCTAGTTGGCAAGGAGATTCCCACCCGAGGCCCTAAATTGGGTGCTAAGATACTGACAGAAAAAATACTACGAATAAATTAACTCTTACTCTTAGTAATGTTTCTCTCCAGTAATTGTATAAGAGCAGGAAATCCATCAATTTCACCATCCTGTCCCCCGTGTGCTCTGGACTCTGCACGGTAGTTTGTATCTAGTAAGTACCAGAGCTATATCCATTACAGCAATGGCCAGGGTTGTGATTTTGGGTTAGTTGTCTAATCTCTCTCCACCTCGGTTTCCTCATTAGTAAAACAGGGATATGGTAACTATTCTCCAAAGATGGCCACCATCAATTTCTTTCTTCCCTGAACATGCATGCTGGTTCATCCAGCAAGAGGTGGAATCTATCTCCTCTTTCCCCTTCCTTAGAATATGGGCTGGCCTTGTGACTTGTTTTGACCAAGACTAGCCACATAATCTGTGGGGTCCAGTGAAAAATGAAAATTTGGAGCCCCTTGTTCAAAAATTATTAATAATTCCAAGGTGGCAACAACAGAGTATTAAACTAAGCATAGGGCCTTTCTAAACATGGGACCCTGTGCTACTGCACAGGTCATATGTCTATAAAGCTGGCCTTGGCTTTGACCAGTGAAATGCAGTGAAATTTACACTATATTAGTTCTAGGCAGCTAGCCCCAATTGTATAGTAGGCATAATGATAATCCACAGAGTTATATGCAGTGAGTATACATCAAAACAGTTAGTGAAATTTGCTGTGTATTTAAAATATTTCAATTATTATTTTACTTATATTGATTTAAACCTGGCAGTCAAAAAATCAGAGAAAATTAAAAAACATGCTAGGAGAGATACTCCTTATTGCAGTACGGCTCTCAGTTAAAGAGACACAAGGAAAAGACTTATGTGTGAGCAACATCCTCTGTTGGAGTTACCGATAGGAGGCAAGGAGGACTAAAGGAATTCAATCCAAGATCATGCTCTAGAGCTCTACAATGTGCTAATTACGCTACTCTACTAATCATGACATACTACAAATTACCTGATGTGAAATATTAATGGTATTAGAAATAAATGGAATGTAACAATTTTATTATTTGATTAATTAGAGATGAGTCAAAGTTATAGAAAAGGATTTATGGAACCGATTCAGGCTAGAGGTTAAGTAGGCTGTTTCAAAATGACAAACTATCACATTGGAAAATTTGAGTCAGTGATAGGAGGAGACTTTATTTTAGAAGATTTATATCAAGTTCACCAAATAGGGCATAAGCCAAGTAGAAATTGCTTATTCAATCATGCAAATTCTATATCTTGAAGGTCTACCAGGTGCAAACCACTGTGTTTGGAACTGAGCAACCTGGGCATAGAAAAGGGACGTACACAGAGTTCGACACTCAATGTTGTTGTAGTTTGACACAGGGGAATGCTGACAGACTCAGAGTTCAGTACATCTAGACCAAGAAAAGCATGCTTGTATGTGTCCCCATGGTGAAAAAAAAAATGCTACACAAAGGAATATTTAAGAAACTGTTTAAGATAACTACAAAAAAAGGAAACCATTGAATAGGATTGAAAATTTTTCTGGTAATTTGCTACTTACTTCTCATAATTGAGTTTAGGTAACATTAGGTGTATCTGGAACTTAGATTACCAGAAAGAGGTAATATCATCCCAACAAGTAGGTAGATGACAACATCTAGCAAGAAATACAGAAATTTCTGACATTATAGCTACCTGGAAGGACATAAGAAGTTCTTAATAAAATTTCCTATATTTCTTGAACACCTTAAAAAAATCAAAGTTATAAATCAACTCTGGATGAATTAAAATGTTAAGAAGTTCAGACAGAAACATGTTTACTTTTCTCATCTTTTACCCAAGAGTCATTAACTGAGCATCTACTATGTTCCAAAGACAATGAATGATAGGAACTGGAGGAATGAAGAATAGTGGGACATAATTCTTGCCTTTGAAGATCTCATCATAGCCTAGGAGGAGGGAGACAAGGAATTAGAGATTATAAATATAGCAGGAGAAATGACATAGTAGAGGTATGAATTGAGGATGTGGGTGCCCAGATAAGAGAGTGAAGACCTCTCATGAATTCACGGAAAATGTGTTTCTTAGTTTATTTAGGCTGCTATAACAAAATGCCTTAGACTGGGTAATTTATAAACAGCAGAAACTTGTTTCTCACAGTTCTGCAGATTGAGAAGTCCAAGATCAAGGTGCCAGCACATTTAATATCTGGTGAGGATTCGCTATCTGACCAGCAGATAGCACATTTTCTTGTTGCATGGCAAGGGCCGAGCAAGCTCCCTGAGGCCTCTTTTTTTTTCTTTCAGATGAAGCACCATGTTGGTTTTTAACTTTTTTTTTTTTTTTGCTTTTTTTATTGACACATAATAGTTGTACATATTTATGAGGTACATGTGATATTTTGATACATGCATACAATGTGTAACGACCAAATCAGGGTAATTGGGGTATCCATCACCTCAAACATTTATCATTCCTTTATGTTGGGAGCATTCCAAATCTTCCCTTCTACCTATTTTGAGATACACAATAAATTATTGTTAACTATGGTCACTGCACTGTGATATCAAACATTAGAACTTATTTCTTCTAACTGTATTTTTGTCCCCATTAATCAACCTCTCTTCAACCCCACTTTCTTCCTACCGTTCCCTGCCTCTAGTAACCACAATTCTATTCATTACCTCCAAGAGATCAATTATTTTAGTTCTCACATATGAGTAAGAACAGGTGATATTTGTCTGTCTGTGCTTGGCTTATTTCATGTAACATAATGTTCTCCAGTTCTACCTAGGTTGCTTCAAATGAAAGGATCGCATCTTTTTTTTATGGGTGAATAATATTTCATTGTGTATATATACCATCTTTTTTACCCATTCATCTGTTGATGGACTCAACTTAGGTTGAGTCCATATCTTGGCAATTATGACTAGTGCTGCAATCAACATGGGAGGGCAGATATTTCTTTGATATACTAATTTCCTTTCTTTCAGATATATGTCTAGCAGTGGGATTGCTGAACCATATGGTAGTATTATTTTTAGTTTTTTAAGCAACATCCATACTGTTTTCCATAGTAGCTGTACTAATTTACATTCTCATCAACAGTGTACAAGTGTTCCTCATTCTCCACATCCTCGCTAGCATTTTTCATTTTCTTTTTGATAATTGTCATTTTAACTGGGGTGAGAAGATACCTCATTGTGGTTTTGATTTACATTACTTTGATGACTAATGATATAGGACATTTTTTCATATACCTATTGGCCATTTGTATGTCTTCTTTTGAGAAATATCTATTCAGATCCTTTGCCTATTTTTAATCAAATTATTTTTTCCTATTGAGTTGTTCGAGGTCTTTATTTATTCTATTTTAGGTCATTAAATAAGAAATATCTAATTTTAAATCAAAAGTTTATTATATCTCAAACAAGAAGCAGTAAAATTAATCAAAGTATGCATCTAAACTATCAACATGGTTTTGCCATCTTAATGGTAGCTTGTTTATGACAGCAGCAAAGAAGCCTGGAGAATGAGTGGTGATGAAATTGTGAAAGGTGTTTTCCACAGTTTGTTGAGAATTGAATATTTTTCCTTGCAAGAAGTAGTCCAAAGTCTGGAAGATAAGGTTAGTCAGTTGGTGCAAGGCCTGGTGAATACGGTAGACGATAGAGATTTTCCAAGTCCAGCCTGAGTAGCTTGAGCAGCATTGTTTGTGCGACATAGTCGAACATTGTCTTGCAAAGGATTGGCCTGTCTCTGTTGACCAATTTGGGCGGCTTAATCACAAGCGTCCTCATCATTTTGTCCACCTGGTTGCAGTAGACATCCACTGTAATTGACTGACAAGTTTTCATGAAGTTGTAGTGGATAATGCCAGCACTGGACCACCAAACAGTCACCGTTAGCTGTTTTTGATGAATATTTGGTTTTGGAATGTGTTTTGGCGCTTCATCTTTAGCCAACCGTTGTGCCAAATGCTTACGATTGCCAAAGAGAATCCATTTTTCATCACACGTAATGATATGGCATAGAAATGGTTTGCCTTTATGTCGTGACAGCAAAAAAAGGCAACCTTTGAGATGATTTCATTCTGACACTCAGTACCCATCTATCCAGCTTCTTTACCTTGCTAATTTGTTTCCAGTGGTCCAATATTGTTCGATAGTAACGTCAAACCTTGCTGCTAATTCACGCATAGGTTGACATGGATTCACTTCCACTACAGCTTTCAGCTTATCATTATCCACCTTGGTCTCAGGTCACTCACATGGCTCATTTTCAAGATTAAAATCACCAGAATGGAACTCCTCAAAGCATCGACGTACCATGTGTTCATTAGCCACATCCTTCCCAAACACTTTGTTGATATTTTGAGCTGTTGGCACAGCATTGGTTCCACAATGGAACTTATGTTCAAAAATAACACAAATTTTTGACTTATCCATGGTTTCACAAAATTTGCTGTTAAAAAAAAGTGAAATATGATCATAAGCCAAAATGTATGTTTGAAAGACTGAGTATATACATTCACAATAAAAATAAAACAAGAAGTATCAAAGTGAAATTGTCAGAGATGTCAACTGTCCAACTTAGTACTTAAGGAAATCGGACATTTCATACTTAATAACCTAACAGTTATTAATCCTTTGTGAGATGGATAGTTTGCAAATATTTTCTCCCATTCTGTAGGTTGTTACTTCACACTATTGATTGTTCCCTTTGCTCTACAGAAGCATTTTAGCTGATGTAATCCCATTTGTCTGTATTTGCTTTTGTGTCCTGTGCTTGAGGTCTTTTTTGAGGTCTTACTCAAAAAATCTTTGTCCTGACCAATGTTCTGAAGAATTTCCCCAATGAATTCTTCTAGTCATTTCATAGTTTTAGCTACTACATTTAAGTTTTTAATCCATTGTCACTCATTTCTGCACATGGTGAGAGATTGGGGTATACTTTCATTCTTTTGTATATGGATATCCAATTTTTCCAGCATTATTTATTGAAGGAACTGTCCTTTCCCAAGTGAGTTCTTGTTTGTAAATGTGTGTATTTATTTCCAAGTTCTCTATTCTGTTCAATTGGCCTATGTGTCTGTTTCTATGCCAGTCCCATGCTGTTTTGGTTAGTATAGCTTTGTAGTATATTTTGAGGTCAGGTAGTACAATGCCTCCAGCTTTGTTCTTTTTCACTCAGTTTACTTAGGCTATTTGGGTCTTTTGTGGTTTTATTAAAATTTCGGGATTGTTTTCTTCTATTTCTGTGAAAAATGTAATTGGTATTTTAAGAGGAATCACATTGAATTAGTAGATTGCCTTAGGTAGTATGGACATTTCAACAATATTAATCCTTTTAATCCATGAACATGGGATATTTATCCATTTTTTTCTGTCCTCTTCAATTTCTTTCACCAGTGTTGTAAGTTTTCATTGTAGAGATCTTTTATTTCTTAGTTATTTTTTTGTAGCCTTTGTAGATGGGCTGACTTTCTTGATTTCTTTTTCAGGTTGTTCACTGTTGGCATATAGAAATGCTATTTGATTTATTGTGTGTGTGTGGGGGGGATGTGTGTGTGTTGATTTTGCATCCTGTAACCTTACTGAATTTGTTTATCCATTTTAACAGTGTTTTGCTGGATTCTTTAGCTTTTTCTAAATATAAAATCATGTAGTCCACAAACAAGGGCAATTTGACTTCTTCCTTTCCAAATCAGATGCCTTTTATTTTATTTCTTTCTCTTGTCTAATTGCTCTGGAATTAGTAGTGGAGTATTCATTGAGTGGAAGTGGTGAAAGTGGGCCATCTCATCTTGTTTCAGATCTTAGAGAAAAGGCTTTCAATTTCATTTTGCTGATATTTTGTATTTTTTTTAGTTTCAATTTCATTTATTTATTCTCTGATCTTTATTATTTATTTTCTTCTACAAATTTTGGGTTTGGTTTGCTCTTTTTTTTCTAGTTCTTTGAGATGCACCATTAGGTTGTTTATTTGAAACTTTTCTACTTTTTTGATGTAGGCACTTATTGCTATAAACTTTCCTCATAGAACTGCTTTTGCTGTATCCCATAGGTTTTCATATGTTGTGTTTTCATTTACATTTGTTTCAAGAAATTTTCAAACTGTCTTCTAAATGTGTTCATTGATACACTGGTCATTCAGGAGCATATTGTTTAATTCCCATGTGTTTGTTTAGTTTCTAATGTTCCTCTTGCTGTTGATTTCTAGTGCTATGTCATTGTGGTCAGAGGAAATACTTAGTATGATTTCAATTTTTTTGAATTTTTAAGACATGTTTTGTGTCCTAACATATGGTCTACCCTTGAGAATTATCCATGAAATATTCTGTAGACATTTTGTAAATGTATATTAGTTCTATTTGTTTTACAGTACAGTTTAACTCCAATGTTTCTTTGCTGATTTTCTGTCTAGATGATCTGTCCAGTGCTGAAAGTGGAGTGTTGAGGTTGTCAAGGAATATTGTATTGGGGTCTATCTCTTTCCTTAGCTCTAATATTATTTGCTTTATATATCTGAGGGCTGCAGTGTTGGGTGCATAAATATTTATAATTGTATGTCATCTTACTGAATGGTCCCCTTTTTCATTACATAATGACCTTCTTTGTCTCTTTTTACAGTTTTTGTCTTAGAATCTATTTTATTTGATAGAAGTATAGCTACTCTTTCTATTTTTTTGTTTCCATTTGGTTAAATAACTTTTCCATCCCCTTATTTTCAGTATATGTATGTCTTTATAGTTGAAGTGGGTTTCTTGTAGACAACACATCATTGGGTCTTTTTTTTTTCTCCATTCACCCACTCTTTCTTTTGACTAGAGAGTTTAGTCCATTCGCATTCAATTTTATTATTGATAGGTAACAATTTTCTACTGCCATGCTGTTATTTGATTTCTAGTTATTTTGTAGTCCTTCCTTCCTTCCTTCCTTTCTTCCTTCCTTCCTGTCTTCCTTTGTTACAGGTGATTTTCTCTGGTGGTGTGTTTTAACCTCTTTCTTTCTATTTTTGTGTACCTGTTGTAGGTTGCTCTAGAGCAACAAAGACTCTGAGTACATCAACCCTAGAAGGAGGAAAAATGCACACTTGGTAATAAGACTTACCTGAGATATTTAAGAAAGGCTTTTGCCATTAATCAAAGGATAATAGACTGAACTTCTCTGTCCATTTTAACTTCTATATTACCATTATCCATATTAGCTTTTGTACAATCCCATGAAAAAACATTTCACTTTTGGGCTAGATTGATGTAGATCATCCCCAGAAAAAGATTGAGAAAAAAAAGAGACACGTCTCTGCTTAATTTATCAATATATTAAAGTATTATGCAAGCCATTCTCTACAAAGACCACTTACAGTTTCATTTTACAAATGAGGAAATGACAACTCTGGTGATGTTGTTATTTGCCAGAATTCATAGCTGATTTTATGATAGATCCAGGATTTAAATCTACCCTGTTTATGTTCCTCCAAAGCCCATGCTCTTTCAAAAGATAGAACCCCAGAGCATCTATGTAGATAGCAAGACTAAGAGATACTCTGAGAAATGTGGGGCATCTACACTTTAGTCCAGAGACAGCTTCCCCAAGGACTTTTGGAGATTTTTGGAATCTTTGTTAATTCCCCAATATTTGTTGCATTGTGTATGTTCTGTCAACTTTCCTGCACAGTAACTGCTAGCAAATTCTTAAAATGCTGCTGCAGTGGCAGAGACAGTAAAATGTGGGGAAATTTTCTGGACAATCTAGTGTGTACTGGAGAGAAAATAATCCCAGGGTAGGTACTGGCAATTGGAATGGAGAAAGCTTGTGGGCAAATCCTAGTATAACACATATGCCCCAAAGTCAATGAATATTACTTTGTATTAATAAAAACATTGTGAACAGAAAAAAGAAACATTGTTTTGTCTACTCTGAATGGAGAGCTCTCATAAGGATGATTGTGCTTTAATCTGGGCACCAATATATACATAATGCATTGTCACAGTGCAACTGAACAAGAGATGAAAAGTTTTGATCATGAAGGTTTGGGCGACCCTGAGGACAGGGAACCAATATTTGGCAAAAATAACTGGAGAATGTTCATCACGGAAAAAGGAGAAGGGAGTTATGAGACATGGCTTTCTTCCAATTGTTATACATTTATCCCATGGAAAAGAGAGCCAATTGATTGTCTGAGATCCATGAGGGTTGAATGTAACCTAGGAAGATAGGTTTTGGCCAGATAAAGTCAATATTTTCTACCAGAGCTGATCCAATAGTAGAGAGTCTGAGTTCCTTTGCCTGAAGATGATGGTCACAGACTCAAGCGTTGAATAAGAAATTAAGCAGTAGGTACAGACTGGCTAACAAGTAACTGTGGTTTAATCAACTCCGACTCTATGGAATTGGAACGATCTCAGTAGTCAAGTGGTACAGCAGTTTTTAAACTGTTTATGGTGGTATCTCAGGGTTGCTTCTGAGGGAAGTGAAGAAAAAGGCTGATGAGCAAAACTCTGGAGGTTCCTACCCTTCTTCAACTGGAGCAAAGTTTTCATATTTTGTTTCTAGGTAAGTTTTCAATTGAACAAAATGTTTTGTGACTTTAAAAATTATGAAAAATATTTACCTATAACAATTCAGAGACAAAACTTGGTTGTTTATCAGTTTGTTGGATTGCTATGCCTCCTAGTGCATAGGACTTCCCACTAAGTCAGCAAATCATTCACTCATTCATTCAACATGTATTTCTTGAACATCTACTATATTGTAAGTACTCTTTTAGAGGCTAGACATACAGGTTTGTAAAAAAATGGGCATGGTCCTTGCTCTCATGAAACATACACTATAATGGAAGCAGTAAAAAAAATAAACTGGATAGTTTTAGAGAGTCGTAAGTGCTGCAAAGGAAATGAAAGTATTACGTGAAGCCAGCACAAATGCACAACCAATATTTAGGTCACTGGCTTCGTGATCAATTCATTTTTCCTTCTGAATCATAAATGACAAAGCTAATTGAGGCCAACCTTTAATTACTTCTGTGATCTGAATGATGATATAATTTCAGAACCAGATAAATCTATGCTGACCCCACTCATTCTTGGATAAAGAGACTGTGACCCCAAAGTGGCTCAGAGATATGCCCAAGGTCTCTGGCAAATGGTGGCTGAGCTAAGAATTAAACATTTGTCTCCTTGTTTTCTACCACAGGAAAAGCTGCTTGTTAATAAAAGGACAATCAGGGTGAAAGCCTAACAACAATAACAAGGACAAAAACAAAAACAATGTTCAATTTGGGATTAACCTCAGCATACCTTATCGGAATACCCTGCAAATACCCTTAGATGTCTGGTTTTTTAGGGAAAAAAAATGAATGCTGAATACATAAGAAACTCTTGGTGGCCTCAATTTAAAATAGTTTGTGCTGATCACTTGATAGTTCTAAGCACAACTTCCTAATTGGTCTTTCTGCTTCACTTTTCCCCCAGAATCCATCTTCCACATGGCACTAAAGTCAACTTTTCAAAGGAGAAATCAGACATCACTCTTCTGCTTAAAATCCTCCAATTGCTTTTAGCATGCTCAGAAGTTGATCCAAAACTTCTTGCCAGAGTCTGCATGGCCTGACTCAATCCGGCCCCATTGAATTTTCTATCTTCTGCCACACTCCCTTCTTACTATGCTCTGCTCACACTGGACTTCTTGCTGCTTCTGGAACATGCTAAGCATATTTCAACCCCAGATCTTTATGTGGTCAAGTCTTCCATATCATTTTGCACTTGGCCCAAATACAACTTTCTCAAAGAGGTTTCCACCAATCACAATATCTAAAACGTCTCCTCTTTTTATCCAAATATCTTCTTG
>RJWJ010031710.1:0-19014 GCA_004363605.1 Indri indri
GAGATTAGATTTAAATCTGTGGACTTTCAGTAAAGCAGATTACGATCCATAATGTGGATGGGCCTCATCCAATCTTCTGAAGGCCTTATAGAACAAAGACTGACCTCGTGCAAGCAAGCAAGGAATTCTACCAGCAGACTGCCTTTGGACGTGGACTGCGGCTCTTCCCTGGGTCTTGCCTGCCAACCCACCCTGCAGTATTTGGACCTGCTTCTCCACAATCACAATTTAAGGGATTTTGAGCCAATTCCTTGAAATAAATCTCTCTCTCTCTTTGTTCCCATAGACATATATGTGTGTATACACACACCCACACATACACATCCTGTTGGTTCTATTTTGCTGGAGAACCATGATTAATACAGGTCCCTACATCTAGGTGCCTAAGTTCAAGGATAAGCTTAAATTCAAACAAATAGACAAGTATCAGAAATACCCATCCTATACATTAGACATTTACACTCATGTGGTCAAAGCAGTGAATGGATTTGGTGAAATGTTGACATAGGTTATGGGATATTTTAGCAAGTGTGACTGCCATGATTTCTTCTGACTAAAAGGAGCAAAATACCATTCCCAGTTCGTAAGAGTTTGCTCTTTTAAGGACAGGTGATACCCTTCTGCCTGTTTTTGAGACGTACTGGACTACTTCAGTCCCTAGCCCAAAAGGGCAACATGATACAATGAAAGACTGATGAAGCCTGACAGACCTGGACCCACAAAGGTGTGTGCCTATTGCTCTTTGCAAAGTACCTGTCCTTTTGAATTCTACATCATGGCAGATGGGGAAAATTTAATTTAGATGACACATGTAGACTACCTCAAACAAAACTTGCCCTTTGCAGGTGGTCAATAAATATTAATTTTGACACTCTATCATGCAAACAAGAATGAGATATTTCTGCTGCCAAGAACCTGTTTTATTCAGTTTTCTCTTAGAAACCTAATTCTTCGGCAAATCAGACCTTAAAGACAAAGGCAACTTAAACTAATGCGCTCCCAGCTTATCTGGGGGACAACATGGTTACATTCAGTTACCTTAACAACAGCATTGTCCCAGGGTGAAGAGAATTATCCATCTCCCCTTGAGGTACTAAATGTCCTCCTTTACCCATTACTGGCAACAATTTGTGAAAAACAAAGAATACTTTTTGTAAAAATACAAAGAAGGAAATGGAGGCAAATGTATGAGCCCTTCTTTAAATTTCTATGATGGCCAATATTCCAATTCTATCTTTAAAACTATCACCAAATAAGTTGTAAGCCTGATTATCTAAGTTATGAGCTCTTAAACACATATGTTCACATATAGCAAGGTATATAACTTTAGGAATTGTGTTCATGAAACAAATGTGGGGGTGGGAGGTGAAAAAAATGAAAACTCTGTGAAATTTCAAACCTAAATCCAGTGCCACACTGCTTGCCAAACAGCAGCTGCGCTTCTTTGCTAAGATGTAGCCAGAGAAACCTTGTGAAGAGAAGTGGCTTTTTGGTTTTTTGTTTGTTTTTTTTTTAATCAGCCCTATCTAAGATAAATGTCAATGATTCCACATTGAAAAGATGTCCATCTTGAAGCTCTCCAATTGACTCTATGTAGATGTTTAAAAAAAAACTGCGTTCATTACCTTCTTCTCTTTTTGTATCAGACACAAACATTATGGGCTCCACTCAGAAGAGTTAGTGTTTGTGTCTTGGTATCTATCGTGTGTTCTGGGGGCTGCTGGGAAACACACACTTGAGGAGCTACCCATAAGGGGCCATCATTCACAAGGTTTCAGATGCCTTATATAATGGCTGGATTCTCTAACAGCCTGGAAATCATTGACAACATTCGTTTACCTACTACGGCACCTGCAGACAATGAAAAAAATCTAAATAAATGAAAAACATTTCCACTACATGAGCATGCAGTTGGCATCATTGCCAGGATACTGTAACTAATGTACCGACAAAACACCCAGGGTTCAACCAAGTTGCTTGTATTTTCCAGTTGTATAAACTCAGTCACTTTTTTGGAACAAAGTCCAATTAACTTGGCACAGTTTGACACAGTATAATACACTACAAGTAAACAATTTAGAATAATGGGATTCAAGTCATGGGTGTGAAAGGTGACGTTGGTTTTGTAGTATTTTATTTTATTTTTCTACGTCTACTTTTGTGGAAAAGTTGAAAGCACAAATTTTACTTACTGTGATGCTAAAGACTAATGTTCAAACCTAGCAAAGAATGTTAATAATTCTGCCATAAGATACATATTTCATCTGAAAGATAGCTTAGAAAATAACCAGCCAAGCATAACTAATATATAATATATAACTATTATATGAACACATTTATTGAAACAATATTCAGAAGATAGTTAAATGTTCTTGGCAAAGAAAAATCACAAATGCTTATAAAAACTCTCTATCTAGGATAATCTGAAACAATCTTAGTACCAAATGTTTTGTTCAGATTTCTCTCAAAATCCAGACACTGCCAATGTAACTTGTTGACTCTGTCTCCTTTGTCAGTGATCTTCAGATGCTGATGAAGATCAGATAACATAAGAAGCTTTCCAGACCTTGGAATCATGTGATCCTAAGGTGAAATCCAAGCATCTGTATTTAAAAGCTCTGCAAATATTTCCACTGGCACCCAAATTTTTAATAATTCTATTGCATTTGAAAAGAGTAAATATTCCCTATTATCAATGTCTAATGTTTGATTATATTAAAAAAAGGTCAACCTTACATATTACATTGCTTAGAGTTTTTTGTATGTAATTGCTTACTTTTGGAACACTTGACCAGTCTTGAAATGAGTCATGTATTAAAGTCTCCTATTATGACTGGGTTTCTATTTAAATCATTGCTTCTTTGTAGTTTTTGTTTTATATGAGTGCTGCGTTATTTGATGCATTGGTGTTATATAAATTGTAGCTTTTATAATAACATTACAAACTGTCCTTTATCTCATCGAATACTTTTTGGTTTTAATGTTTTTTGTTGTCAGAATTGTAACCCTTGCTTTTCTTACTGCTTCTTTTTGTCTGGTAAATTTTTGTCCATACAGTTTTTTGTTGGCTTTCTGAAATCACTGGAAAACTTTTCAGTGATTCTTAATGATAGTAACATAATTATTCATGTGCTTTATCCCCCATTACATATACAACAGTCTCAGATTCCACATCAAAGCTACCACCAACTAAGCGATTACTGTCTGTCCTGCGAGGGTGATATACTCAAATTACTGGGTCTTAAAGTCATTTGGAACAGTTCCTAGCTGTGCAGTACATCATCTGGATTTACAGATTCATTTGTTTCATTTTCATTTCTCTTGTAGGGGCTGCTGCTTTTTGCTAATTAAATAAAATATTTATATGTTTCCAAATCAAAGCTGCAAAACAGGGTTTATTCAGAGAAATCTAGTTTCTCTTCCTGACCTTTCTAAACTAGCCTCTCCCTCTCACATATGTAATCATTTATCTTATAGTTTATCTTTCCAATGTTTATTTTTAATTAAAAAAAATGTATATATGTATATGCAGATATTTATATATTCATGACACACTTTTTCTTAAATGAATGGTAGTATACATGATTTTTGCCCCTTTTTTTTGCTATATAATATACCCTGGAAATCATTTTGCAATAGTTAATAGAGATATGCCTCACTCATTTACACAATAAACAATTCCTTTAAGGAAATCATTCACCAACATTGTTCCCAGATAGCATTTGGAGGATGATACTGTGTAATGATGTTATTTGTCACACATTTTTCCAGACCCTCAGTTTTTTTAGGTGAGTCCTCACAGTTATCTCAAATTCATTAACTATTAATGATAACTTTTAACAATCAGGATAATTTTCATGGTTCTTAGGAGATCCTTTATTAACTCCTGGTGTTATAAGGTCATGTTCATTTCTTTTTTTAAATGTTCATCTATGATATGTAATTGTCTTATCAATAGTTCCAAAATTCTGTCTGTGTGTCTCTCTCCAGTCCTCTCCATGAGACAATGAGGA
The DNA here is from genome assembly GCA_004363605.1 of Indri indri. Taxonomy (NCBI): domain Eukaryota; kingdom Metazoa; phylum Chordata; class Mammalia; order Primates; family Indriidae; genus Indri; species Indri indri. Next base: position 4,014 of record RJWJ010031710.1, read on the forward strand.
CTATATTCATATAGAATCCTAGTCCACTTATCACATAGACCCCAAAAGTAGCTATGAAAACTAATTTGAAAAATGAACTCTGATAAGACTAAAAAGTAAAACGGTCTTTGGTGAGATTGTTTAAAATAATATTTTGTAGTCTTGGTTGCCTGGCAAGTTTAAGAAGATGTAGGAAATATTCAGCAAAGGAATAATTGTTGCTGCATTTAAAGTTGAGAATTTTATGTGGGAAGCGCAAAGAAGCATAGAGAAAAAATGAGCTATGAACCCAAAGAAAGCCTAAGCTCCTTTCTCCCTTGAGCTTAGTAAGCTACCTTGCTTCTACAGAACACACTTCCAGCACAGCCTGATCCCTGCTGAAAGGTCCACTAGTCAACGGCTATAAAAGATTTTGCTTCAGCCAATCCCAGGAGAGAACTGTAGATCCTTTCTCGGAGCCCATAAAGCTTTTTGTCTCTACACTGCTTAATGGGGCACTAACCCACAACATTTCTGGCATCATGCCTGAATCATGTGTATATGTCCTATCTCCTCAGTGTGATTGTTTCTCATCTTACAGTTTTGTACTTTTCAGAGGTCTGAGCAGTGTTAAACTATTGTGTGTACTCTGGAAACACTTGCTGAACTACATACATTGAAATGAATCACACCCTTTGAAGACCCTATCTTTTAGAAAAAAAGTAACAATTTTGTTTTCTCAAATTGCTTTTTGAGAACCTGGATAAAACATTTTGCTTAGATTTTATTTTTCCTAAGAACTTTGATAGAGGTTTTGTGGTCTCCTCACTCCAAATTGATATTTGAAGGTATTCATTTTGTTTTAGTTTTTCACTATTGAAAAGCCTATATTCTGAAATGTTTAATATTTTTCACCAAACACCATGATTAAACAGTCTTTTATAGATTCATTCTCTTACAAATAGGTTGGTTTCATCTAAATCAGGGCATACCGAAAAAGCTCCAATCATTGTTTAATATTATCAGAGGAAAAGAAACCATAATAAATATGATCCCAAGGCTATTTCATTATTTAGAAAATCTTTCCTGAATATGACTTTAATTTTTCTTGTGACAGTCTATGTCATTTATTCTCTTCTCAGAGAAAATGGAGAACGGTGGACTTATGTTTCAAAATAATATCTTATTTTCCTGACTGGTTATTGAGACTTTATATATTTTTAAACTTTGTGTATAATCTGAACCTTTTCGTGACTATAGTTCTATAAAATCTAATAAAAATAAATAAATAAACCTGCCTATACATCTAAATATTCATTGTTTGAACTCAGAGATGTAGAGAGTTGGAAAGAATGTCACTGTCATTTTTACAACAAAGAAAACTCTGGAAAAACTGCAAATTAATAATTTTTCCTGGAGAAGTATGTTCCAGGGTAAAAAACTAACCCACACTCTGGAGACAGACACGTTTCTACAGGGAGAAACAGCACCCAAGCATTTGCTCATCTGGGGTGGATGTCAACAGATGTTCTGTGAGCCAGTAAAGAATTCAGCTAGAAATTTTCAACAAATTGCTAAAGGCTGTGGGCTAGTATAAGGGTTTGAACTCTCTTGCAGACATTTCCCCAGGAAACCCACCAGGCACTTGCAGGGAAGACTGGGGAGACCACTGAGAGAAATTCCTTCCTGGTGCTGGCTAGTGGTAGGAATAGCAACCAATGCTGAAACTCTGAAACCTATCTCCTTTATCTCCCCTATTGAACAAAAGATTTAATCTTCAGAGGGAAGAGCAACAAAAACTGTCACCTGAGGGCACTGGTGGAAATCTATTGCAACAGGGGCAGGGAAACATGAAAAAACAAAAGCCTCTGATCCTAGGGGAGTGGCAAGAATCCATACTATGTCCACTACTTCTGGAGGAGGGTCAGGAACACTTGTGAAGGCCACATTCCTCCAGATCCGGGTTCATAGTGCCTGTCTAAGACTAAGGCTCAGTCAGAATATCAGAGAACCTATCCCTTCCCTACCCTCTCACCTTGATATTAACGAGTGTTGAGTAAAAATAACAGTAGAATGCAGCTGGTATAGCTGCAACAGACCAGAAGGCCAAGCCAGGTAGAGAGACCCAAGCTAACTGGGAAGCAAAAACTGTTTAATTAGACTACACCCTAAACATAAGGTATTGTTAAAGGAATGTGAAAATACATTGAGGGTAACCATAACAACAACATGCTTCTTTAAACTCAGCCCAATTACTGGTAACATCAACACAAACTCCTATACCAAATGCCAACCAGAAGAAAGGTGGGCTTATCTCCAAGCATAAACAATATTTGCCTCACTATCTAGTGTTCTGTACAACATACCTAACTTCAAAAAAAAATTGCAAGGCATGGAAAAAGGCAAGAAAACTATGATATTAAGAATCAAAGCAATAATCAAAGCCAGATTTAGATATGACATGATGTTAAAACTATCAGATAAGGAATTTTACATAACTATGATTAATATGTTAAATCCTCTAATGGAAGATGTGGACAATATACAATATCAGATAGGTAATTTCAGCAAAACAACTGAAAACTATAAGAAGGAACCAAAGAAAATTCTAGAAAGCAAAAACACAGTAAAGATGAAGAATTCCTTTGACAGAGTCATTGGTAGATTCAACGTGGCCAAGGAAAGAATCAATGAATGTTTAGATAGGTTAACAGAAACACAAAGAGAAAAAACAATGGAAAAAGAATAGAACAGACCCAACAGCTGTGGGACAATATCAGTCTTAAATATGCACAGCTAGAATCTTGAAAAGAGAAGAAAGAGAACAGGACATGAGAAATATTTGAAAAAGATAATGGCCAAAACTTTTTAAAATTAGACTTAGAAAACAAACCACAGATTGAAGAAGCTCACCAAGCAGGGTAAATGCTATAACACACACCCCTAATCACTCATATTTAAACTTCTATAAACCAAAAACAAAGAGAAAATCTTGAAGGCATCCAGAGAAAAAGACACATTATGAACAGACAAGAATAAGAATCACATGGAACTTCTCAGAATAAACGCAAGAAGACAATGGAGTGACACCTTCAAAATGCTAAAGAAAAAAACCCTGGCAGTCAAGAATTTTATACTGGTGAAAATATCATTTAAAAATGAACAATAAATAAAAAATTTTTCACACAAACAAAAATTGATGAAATTCATTTCAAACAGACCTATCACAAAAATTGTTGAAGGTATTTCTTCATATAGAAGGATTATGGTATAGGCCAGAAATCCTTGTCTACACAAAGAAATGAAGATTGTCGTAAATGGGATAAAAGTAAAATAAAATGTTCTTTTTTCTCATTTTTAATTCTCTAAAAGATAACTGTTTAATGCAAAATCAGTAATTATATATTGTGTATTTATACATACATAAAAGCAAAATATATGACAACAATGGTTCAAGAGATGGGAAGTAGAAATTAGGATTATTCTAAGACCCTTATACTCCACATGAAGTAGTATAATATTATTTGAAGGGAGACTCAGATTATTTTAAAAAACATACTCTAAGCCACAGGGAAGGCACCAAAAAGTTAAAAGAAAAAAAAGAAATAAAAAGAAGTACAAATAATGTCAATAAAGGAGATAAAACTGATTCATTAAAAAACGTTCAATTAAACCCAAAAAAGGTAGAAAAAGGAAAAAAAGAACAAATGAAACAAATAGAAAACAACTAGCAAGATGTAGATTTTATTCCAACTGTATAATAATCACTTCAAATGTGTCTAAACATAGTGAAATGACAGAATGCAAGGTAGGATAAAAAAGTAAGACCCAATTCTGCCCTATCTATAAGAAACCCACTTTAACTATAAAGACATAGATAAATTATAAATATCCATAAATTTTTTTAAAAAGTAAAAACCTTCATCATGATATTTGTAAAAAAGTAGGTTTAAATAAATGTTTTTTGAATAAATATATTTGGAGTAGTGTGAAATTTCTTTTTAAATTAAAATTAAAAATTATTACCAAATGCATATAGCATTAAAATCTATCACTACATAGCTTTCTATCATTTTACTTTTATATTGTAGTAGCAAATAACATCACCAAGGTATTTCAGGAATCCATCTTTAAAAGAAAATACTTTTCTAATCAATTAACATAATCTCAAAATGTATAAAGACATTTATTTTTACAATCCTATTATTTACAGATTATGCTGTAGGAAAAAACAAATCCAAAAAAGGCTGAATACAATAATTGTATATGAAATATTAGCACTTTTTGCATCATAGGCCTATAGAAAAAGACATGTACCAAATATTGTATATGCTAGATTTATATACGTTAAGAGAAGATGAGGATAAAAATAGAAACTGATATAAACATACAAGTACATGTGATGTTGTCAAGCCAGGATAAGAACAACTTTATAATTTATTTTTCTTCTTTAAACAGCAACCAAAAATATGAAGAATGTTTCCTGTATATATTATAATAATTAAAATATCCTGAGGACAAATCATTTTACATTCATGTAGCTCAACATGTGCTAAGACCACCAATGCCCTCAAAATACATCATCTGAGCATAATGATCTTTTTCTCTGTTCTCTTATACCTGAAAGTCAGTTGAGCTATAAGTGAAATTTATTAATTGGTCTAACCTGCATGATATAATTTTTGAATTTTTGATAATTAAGTTCCAGGAAATAAATAATAGAACTCAAAAGATTCAGCAATGCAAGGACTTCAATTTCTGTTTATTTTCTTAATGAATACTTGACATCTGCATATATTTCCTAATCTATCACTTTCATTATTCATTAATTCGGGAAAATGGAATTCAGCGATAGAAATATCGCTGGCCTCTCCTATACCTTCAAAATCAGACCATCTGGGGGGAGCTCCTGCTATATGTATAGCCAGTTCTATAATGTGATGCGTGTGTTCCCAAAAATCTCCATACTGCTAAATCGTGCGATGAAAACCACAGGCTTACGGGAAAAAACGAGGTGGTTGGGGAACAACATTCAAAAGCTTCACTGGTAGGAGGAATAAAAAATACAGGAACCTAATGAAAACGGTAGCACAGTTTTACAAATATTAATGGTTAAGAAACACATAAATACCATTTAACACAATAAATGTGGTACTTTACTTTGAAAAAACAAGAAGTCTGTTTGTGGAAGGGGTGTGGAAAGAATTATAGCTTGTTAATTATTGTCAAGTGGTAGAAGAAGAGTAATCTGAAATTGGAAGGACATTTTAACACCAGATGTGAATAAGCATGGTTCATAACATACGCAGGGAACCGAGGTAGCTGATTGATGTCTGAGGGGTGTGTGTGTGTGTGCAGTTTCGACAGTCCTGCGTGACCCGGTTCAGCTGGCTAGAGTTTTCTGTGCTCACCTAGTGTTTCCCATGGACAACACGTGCATAAGTAAATATGAAATCGCACTTACACTCAAACTGCTCTTTAATATATCAATCATGTTAGAACAAATTCACATTTCCAAAACAAGCATTATAGCCAAGCTGATTGCACCTCATTTCTACCTTAACATCTGTTATTACGTCTATATTTCTCATTCTAACTTTTAGTCCCAAAGATGATAAAGAGGTGTCCTCCTCCTTTATAAAATCTTTTCTTCCAAATATATCCTTGGTAGTGGTTAAATCAACAGATCTCTGACTTTTGAGGGATCTGACTCCAACACTGACTCCATCTGTCTTCAGTAACCTTACACGTAACAATGTCTCCATGCTGCCACCTTCTTCCCATGCAAAAATGGACAACTTTTCTCTTCTTGGAAAGAGCCCTTCTCTTTACCCTGTTGTGCCCTCTCTCTAATCACCTGTTTCTCTCTTTAATACATTTGAAGGGCAAGTAGCTCTATATCTAGAGCCACCATTTCTCTTCACACCACGACAGAAACGCTTTCATTCCCTATAATCTCTCTTAGCAAGATCAGATAAATGGCTCTTTTGAAAAGCATTTATATCCTCATTATTGGCAAATTTATCCATCTTCTTTCCATTTTCATCCACCATTTCTGTGCAGCATCTGACTGTTGATCTCTGTATTTGTTTCCTAGGCCTTCCATAGCAAAGTACCACAGACTGGGTGGCTTAAAACAAGAGAAATTTATTCTCTCACCATTCTTGAGGCTGGAAATAAATTTGAAATCGAAAGGTCAGTGAGGCCGTGCTTCCTCTAAGACTCTGGATAGAGTCCTTCCTTGCCTCTTTCCAGCTGCTGGTGGTGGCCATCAATGCTCACATCCCTTGGCTTGCAGCTGCATCAGTGGAACCTCTGCCTCTGTCGTCAGGTGGTGTTCTGCCTGTGAGTTCCTCCTCTCCTCTCGGGAAAGGACGCTGGTCTTATGGGATCAAGGGCCCACCCTAGTCCAGTGTAACTTCGTGCGAATTTACATCTTAATCACATCTGTAAAGAGCCTATTTCAAAATAAAGTCACATTCACAGGTACCAGGGGCTTGGACTTCACCGTATCTTTTTGGGGGACACGGTTTATACTATAACAGTTACCTACATTCTCTTGAAAACACTTTGTCCCTTTGCGTATCAAACACAATAAAAATACTTGAAGTTTTTTGAGTGTTTACTATGTGCCCTCCTGCGTGCTGAAAATTTTACATTGATTTTTTTTTTTCCACTTTCAGGTGTATATGGACCTGAGCAGTATACACTGATTTTATATATTCAAATAATCCTCACAGAAATTCTCTTAGGTACAATTATTTTTGACCATTTTACTGAGGATAAAATGATAAATAACTGCCCACAAACTGCTCACAGATGGTCAAGAAGCTAAAATCTGAACCCAGGATCTCCGATGCCAGCACTACAAAGAATAATCCCTTGGCTACCAACCCAGAAAAACAACTGATAGAATAATTAGGACTTCACTGCAGATCCTAGAAAATGTGGTTTAAATAGTAATTGAATAAATCTCCAAACAGCAAAAGATTTAGGAGAGAATGGAAAGAGAAAGACGTAAAGTAACAAGTGTCAGTTAGCATTTTGAAGGTTTGCAAAGAAGAGAAGGAAGAAGTTTGGTATTTTAAGAATAGAGTAAGGGTCATTTTAGAATGAGAAAAACATAAGCCTGTTTGTACATTGAAGGCAAGGGTTAAACAGAAGCATCTTGAAAATGCAAGAAGGAATAAGGATGGCTGATAGAACACAATCTTGAGAGACAGAAGAGGATGTGATCAAACTTCGAAATAAAGATGTTGATCTTTGGAAAGATATCAAGAGAGAAGGGTAGTTTTTTCTTTCCTGTTTCAGCTTTACTAAATATCTAGCAACTAGCTCAGAGTAGACATCAGCAAACACCCTTAATCTTTCCTCTTATGAAGATTTTTTGCATCTTAAGGAGTAGGCTATGCCATAGTATTTTGGTGGTCCTCCAATAAATAAAAAATGGTTGATATCTGAGGCCAATATGTTTTTGTTTTAATATTTAATGCTTCTGAGAAAATATACCCCTTTTGAAAAATGATTATCTATTTTTCATAGTATATGCTGCATTGGGTTTTGGGGTTTTATTCTTTATTTTTCAAATTGCTTTTTATTATTATCCAGCTTTGTTGAGGCATAATTGACAAAATTGTATACCCTAAAGATGTACAACTTGACACATTGATACATATAGTGAAATTATTGCCACAGTCAAGTTGGTTAACACATCCATCATCTCGCATGGTTAACTTTTTTTGTGGGAACATTTAAGGTCTACTCTCTTGGGAAATTGCAAGTATACAGTACAATATAGTGTATTAATGGTAGTTACTGTGCTGTACATTAGATCCCCAGGATTTATTCATCTTATAATCAAAAGTTAATACCCTTGAACAAAAATCCCATTTCCCCCACCCCTTGACTCCTGATAACGACCACAGTACTCTGTTTCTATGCATTCAACTTTTTTAGATTCCACATATGAGATCATATAGTATTTCTTTCTTTGTCTATTTCACTAAGCATAATGCCTTCAAGTTTCATCCATGTTGTTGCAAATGGCAGGATTTCTACCTTTTTATGGCTAAATAATATTACATACATATATATATTTACATATATGTGTGTGTGGGTGTATACACACACACCTCAATTTGTTTATGCATTCATCTGTCAATGGAACATAAGTTGTTTCCATGTCTCGGTTACTGTGAATAATGCTGCAATGAGCATGCAGGTGTAGGTATCTCTTCAAAATACTGATGTGGTTTCCTTCAGATATATACTCAGAAATGGATGCTATGATAGTCTATTTTTAACTTTTTGAGGACATTCTATACTGTTTTCCATAATGGCTATACCAATATGTTCCCACCAGCAGTATACAAAGTTTCCCTTTCCTCCACATCTTCGTCAACACTTTATATGTCTTGTTTTGTTTTGATGATAGCCATCGTAGTAGATTTGAGGTGGTACCTCGTTGTAGTTTTGATTTGCATTTCCCTGATGATTAATAATGTTGAGCACCTTGTAGTGTATGTGTTGGCTATAAATGTCTTCTTTGGAAATATGTCTATTCAGGTCTTTGCCCATTTTCAAATTGGATTATTTGGGCTTTTCTGCTATTGAGTTGGATGAGTTTCTGATACATTTTGGATAATAATCCCTTCAGATATATGGTTTGCAATTATTTTCTCCTTTCCTGTGAGTTGCCTTTTCATTTTGTTGATTGTTTTCATTGCTCTGCAGAAGCTTTTTAGTTTAATGTGTCTGCTTGCTTATTTTTGCTTTTGTTGCCTGTGCTTCTGGTGTCATATCCAAAAAGTCATTGCCCAGACCAATGTCAAGGAGTTTTTTCCCTATTTCTTTTCTTTTAGAAGTTTTACAGTTTCAGATTTTACATTTAACTTTTTAATCCATTTGTAATTAATTTTGTGTGTGGTGTAAAATATAGGTCAAATTTAATTGTTTTACATGTAGATATCCAGTTTTCCCACCAGTTTATTAATTCCAGGAGTCTCTTGGTGGAGTCTTTGGGGTTTTCTACATATAAGATTATATCCTCAGTGAAAAGTGATAGTTTCACATTCTTTTTCCCAAATTGGATACACTTTATTTCTTACTCTTGCCTGATGGCTTTTGCTAGGACTTTAAGCACTATGTTGAATAGAAGTGGTGACAGTGGGCATCCTTGTCTTGTTCTACTTCTTAGGGGGAATACTTTCAACTTTTCCCCATTAAGTATGATGTTGGCTATAGGTTTGTCATATATGGCTTTTATAATTTTGAGATATGTTCCTTCTATGCCTAGTTTGTTGATGGTTTTTATCATGATAGGGTGGTGGATTTTGTCAAATGCTTTTTCTGCATCTATTGAAATGATAATATGGTCTTTGTTTTTGCTTCTATTTATATTGAGGATTTTTGCATCTATATTCATAAGGGGTATTGGTCTGTAGTTTTACTTTTTCTCTTGTATCCTTTCCTGGCTTTGTAGAATGAGTTAGGGAGAAGTCCCTCTTTCTCAATGTTATGGAGTAATTTCTACAGTATGGGTACCGGTTCTTCCTTGTAAGTCTGACAGAATTCAGCTGTGAATCCATCTGGTCCAGGTCTTTTTATTGCTGGAAGATTTTTATTACTGCTTCAATTTCACTGCTCCTTTTTGTTCTGTTCAAAAGTTCTACTCCAGGAGTTTGTCCATTTCCTTTATGTTTTTCTAGTTTGCATAGAGATTTTCATAGTATTCACTGGTGGTGTTTTGTATTTCTGTGGTATCAGTTGTAAAATCTCCTTTTTAATTTCTGATTGAGCTTATTTGGGTCCTTTCTCTTCTATTCCTGATTAATCTAGCAAGAAGTCTACCAATTTTGTTTATCTTTTCAAACAACCAACTTTTTGTTTTGCTGAAATTTTGTATTTTTTTTTTCCATTTCATTTAGTTCTGCTCTAACCTTTGTTATTTGTTTTCATCTACTGGCTTTGGGTTTGGTTTGTTTTTCCTTTTCTAGTTCCTTGAGAAGTGTCATTAGGTTATCAATTTGTGATCTTTCTTGATGTGGGCATTTAAGGGTATGAATTTTCCCCTTAGGAATGCTTTTATTGAATCCCATACATTTTGATAGCTTGTATCCTTTTGTTGTTCAGCTTAAGGAATTTTATATTTCCATCTTAATTTCATTATTGACCCAATAATTTTACAGCAGCAGATTGCTTAATTTCCATGACTTTATGTAGAATTGAGTGTTACTCTCGGAAATGTTTTCCAGTTTTAATCCAGTATGGTCTGAGAAGATACATGGGATGATTTCAATTTTTTTAAATTTGTTGACACATAACTCTTGGAGAATGTCCCATGTGCTGATGAGAAGAATTCAATAGTTTTTGTGTAGAATGTTCTGTAAATGTCTGTCAGGTCTATTTGTTCTAGGGTTCCATTTAAGTTCAGTGCTTCTTTATTTATTTTCAGCTTCGATGATTTGTCCAGCTCTGACAGTGGGGTATTGAATATCCCAGCAATTACGATGCTATTATTTATTTCTTGCTTAGCTCTAGCAGAATTCGTTTTATGTATCTGGCAGCTCCTGTGTTAGGTACATATATATTTTCCTAAATTGTTATGTCTTCTTGTTGAATTGCTCCCTTTACCATTATATAAGAGCCATCTTTGTCTTTCTTTATCAGTGTTGATTTAAAGTCTATTTTATCTTATATGAGAATGGCCACATCTGCTCTCTTTTGGCTTCCATTTGCGTGGAATATTTTTTTCCATCCTTTCACACTGAGCCTGTGTGCATTTTTGAGGTTTAGAAATATTTTTTTGGCTTCTTTCTGTTGGTTTTCAACTTTCTCTTCAATTCCATTCATCTTATTTGCCATCCGTATTCTGAATTCCAATTCTGTCATTCTGGCAATTTCCTAGTGGTTGGAGTTCACTCCTGTAGCTTCACTGAGATCCCTTGGGGATGTCAAACTTTTGTTTTTCATGTTGCCATGGTTCTTTTGCTGGTTTCTTCCCATCTGAAACCTCTTTTCTAGACTCATGACTTATAGGTTTGCAGGGTACATGAAAAACTATAAGTCATGAACTCTTCTGCTTAATTAGAAGTGGAGGTCCCTAGATTGTGCTTTTATTCTACTCAGGAATGTTGGTGTGGCAGGAGAGGAGCATGTGCACTAGCAGCCTATAATGCAGCTATTCTGATTTGTCCTGTTCGCCTGTGATTGCCACTACTCAAGGCTGTGCTGGATGATATTTGGGCTGGCCATTGGATTGTTCACCAGATAGTCAAAGAAGTTTGAGTTGGGAGCTGGTGAGACCCTCCACCACAGAGGCTGGCATTGTGGGGATTGCTCTGCCTGGGGTCTCCCTACAGAGGTAACAGTGGCAGCTGGGTGAGGCTATCTAGGCAGTGGTCATGAGTTCCCAGGCTGTGGGCCTTTGCTCTAACTGGGTCCCAGTGTACTGGTAGCTTGAGGCTGGGGCAGGGGGGGCGGTGTCCCTGTTGGGGCAATGGACCTTACAGTAGTTCTGCCAGCCCTGTGGCAGTGATGGAGGCTCAGGGGTGGGGGCCTTGGGGTCCAGGCGCAGTGCTGGAATCTCAAAGGCAGTGTCCTGGGCCTGGTGGGAGCTCTGGAACCACAGGGATGGAGCCTTGGTCTCTGTCATGAGAGCCTCAGAAGTGGGACCGGGGAAGAGCCAGAAGTAGGGCTTCTAAGCAGGGCCTCAGACGCAGAAAAAGGGCTGAGTAGGTGGAGGGCTGAGTCAGGGCCAAGCAGATAGCAGGCTATTTGGACCTGGAGGGCAGAGTCAGAGCTGAATAGGTGGTGGGCTGTTCCACAGACTTGGGGACGCCATGGAAGTCACATGGGAAGAGGTCAATTCTAGCGGCCCAATGACTGAGGGGTTCTCCCCACACCCCTGAGGGCCTGCTGAAGCAGTTTCCCAAAGCTGCCCAGGTCGGAACCTGCAGTGCCCTATTCAACTCCCAAACTCAGATCCCGTTGTGCTGAAGGGGAGGGGCACCTGGCTTCCACTCACAGAGTATGGCTCAGAGAAACCTCAGTTTAGTCCACTCCCTCCCCAGCCTGGTGGGGGCTATGCTAAGTCCACCACTGCAAAGCTGAGTCCCATGCCAACCTGGCACCATGCACTTGAGAGCACAGGATGGAGTGTGTTTAATTTCCACAAATTTGTAAATTTTCCAATTTTCTTTCTGTTATTGATTTTTGAGTTACATACCGTTGTGGTAAGAAAAGACACTTGATATGATTTCCATCTTCTTGAATTTTTTTAGACTTGTTTTGTGGCCTAACATATGATCTATACTGGAGAATATTTTATGTACCCTCGGGAAGAATGTGTATTTTGCTGCTGTTGGATAAAATGTTCTGTATATGTCTGTTAGGTTTATTGGGTTTATAGTGTCATTAAAATCCATTGTTTCCTTATTTATTTTCTGTCTGAATGATCTATCCATTGTTGAGAGTTAGGTATTAAAGTCCCTTACTATATTATTGCATTGTTGTTTACTTCTCCTTTTAGTTATTCTAACTAATTCTGTTAGTATTCATTTTATATATTTAGGTGCTTTAATTTGGCTGCATAAATATTTCCAATTGTTATGTCTTCTTGATAAATTGACCCCTTTATCACTATGTAATGACATTTTTCTCTTGTGACAGTTTTTGACTTAAAGTTTATTTTGTATGGTGTAAGTATAGCCACCCCTGTTCGCATTCTCATTTGATTATCATTTGCACACAGAGTATCTTTTTCTATCCTTTCACTTCAGCTTATATGTCGATAAAGCTAAAGTGAGTCTCTTGTAGGCAGCACATTATTGGATCTTATTGTGAATCAATTTAGATGCTGTATATATTTTGATCAGAGAATTTAATCCATTTATATTTAAAGTAATTATTGATAGTTAAGGACTTACTATGCAATTTTGTTAATTGTTTTCTGATTGTTTTATTGTTTCTTTGTTCCTTTCTCACTCTCTTACTGTTTTCATTTTTGATTTGATGAGTTTTGTATTGGTATGCTTTGATTCCTTTTTCTTAATCTTTTGTGTATCTGCTATAGGTTTTTTCTTTGTGGTTACCATGAGACATAAAATATCATATCATTTTAACACCCTATTTTAAACTGTAAACACTTAACTTCAATTGTATAAAAAATTCTATATTTTTACCTCACCCTTAACATTTTGTGTTCTTGATGTTCAACTTACATCTTTTATATACCGTGTATCCAATAACAAATTATTGTAGTTGTGGTTATTTTTAATACTTTTTTTTAGCTTTTCTACTAGAGGTGAAATGAATTATGTACCAACATTACCATATTAGAAAATTCTGATTTTGACTATATTTACCTTTATCAGTGAGTTTTAGACATTCATATGCTTTCTTATTGTTAGTTGGTGTCCTCTCATTTCAGTTTGAAGAACTCCCTTTAACATTTCTTGTAAGGAAGGTCCAGTGGTGATGAACTCTTTCAGGTTTTGTTTGTTTGGGAATTCTTTATCTCTCTTTCACTTCTAAAGAACAGGTTTTGTGGGTATAGGATTCTTGGCTGAAAATTTTTTTCCCTTTCAATATTTTAAATATGTGATCCCATTCTCTCCTAGCCTGCAAGGGTTCCACTAAGAAATTTACTGATAGTCTTATGGAGCCCCCATTGTAAGCAATGAGTCATCTTTCTTTTGCTGTTTTCAAAATTCTCTCTTTGTCTTTGACTTTTGACAGTATGATTATAATGTGTTCAGTGTATAACTTTTTGGCCTCAACCCATCTGGTGACCCTTTGGCATCATAAATCTAGATGTCCATTTCTCTCCAAATGTTGTGGAGTTTTCAGTCATTATTTCTTTTAATAGATTTTTCTGTCCCTTTCTTTCTATCTTCTCCTTCTGGAATTTCCATAATATTTACATTGTTTCAATTGGTGGCATCCCATAAATCCCATAAGCTTTAAAAACTCTTTTTTAATTCTTTTTTCTTTTTGCTTCTCTGACTGGATAATTTTAAATGCCTTGTCTTCAAGTTCATTGATTCTTTCTTCTGTTTGATCAAGTCTGCTGTTGAAGCCTTCTATGAAATATTTCAGTTCAGTTAATACAATTCTTCAGCTCTAGGATTTCTATTCATTTTTTAAAAATGATTTCTATTTATTTATTGACCTTCTAGTTTTGTTTGTTCATTGTTTTTCTAGTTTCATTTAGTTGTCTACCTGTGTTTTTCTGAAGTTCACAGAACTTATTTAAAAGGATTATTCTGAATTCTTTGTTGGTCACTTCATAGATCTCCATTTCTTTAGGATTATTGGAGTTTTATTAGTTTTCTTTGGTGGTATCATATTTACATGACTGTTTGAAATCTTTGCATCCTTCCATTGGTGTCTGTGCATTTGAGAAAGTACTCACCTCTTCTGGCCTTTATAAGTTCACTTTGGCAGGAAAAGACTTTCACCAGTCAACCCAGCCTGGGGTTCTAGATGGGCAAGCCAGTAGCATCCACAGGCAAGGAGAGCTTGCTGTCAGGGTCTCTTGTTGGGTGAAGCCTCTGCTCATGCTCTGAGGTTGGGTACAGCCACTTTCTGGGCTATGCAACCAGTGGGCTGCTGGGCAGTAACTGTGGTCAGGTGTGACTGCTGATTGGGCTCCCTGGCCATATGAGGCCATTGCCTGGGCTCTACAGTCTGGCAGGACCACTGACTGTGCTCCACATTTACCTCTGGTTGTGCAGGATTACAGGCTGTGCTCCTTGGTCTAGCAGTGCTTGTGGTTGGACTCGTAATTGGGTGGGGCTATAGAATGGACCCCACAATTCCCCTGGTGAGGGACCTAAGCTATGCTCTCTGGCCAAGCAATGCTCTTTCCACATTCAGGTGGAGCTCCAGGCTGTGCCCTGTAGTAGGCAGAGTCATTGGGTAGGTTCTACTGTACCACAAAATCCATGCACTGGTTGTTTTGAGCCTGCCTTCCTTCCTTGCTCCTGGCTGACCCCATGTTGTCTAGCCCTGCCAATTCCCCCAGTGTGCCCTGTGAGACAAG
>RJWJ010031711.1:0-19005 GCA_004363605.1 Indri indri
TATTTGTTGTTTTGGGATTTTTTGATAGAGGCCAATCTCACTGGGGTTAGGTGATATCTCATTGTGGTTTTGATTTGCATTTCTCTAATGATTAGAGATGAGCATTTTTTTATATGTGTGCTGACCATTATTCTGTCTTCTTTTGAAAAGTTTCTGTTCATTTCCTTTGCCCATTTGTTGATGGGGTTGTTTGATTTTTTCTTGTTGATTTTTTTTGAGTTCTAGATAGATTCTGGTTATCAGCCCTTTATCAGATGTGTAGAGAGCAAATATTTTCTCCCATTCTGTGGGCTGTCTCTTCACTCTAATGATAGTTTCCTTGGCCGTGCAGAAGCTTTTTAATTTCATTAGATCCCATTTATTTATTGTTGTTGCTGTAGTGATTGCTTTGGGGGTCTTCTTCAAGAATTCCTTGCCTAGGCCAATGCCTGAAAGGGTCTTCCCAACATCTTCTTTTAGAATTCTTAAGGTTTCATGCCTTAGGTTTAAGTCTGTTATCCATCTTGAATTGATTTTTGTGAGAGGTGAGAAGTGGGGATCCAGTTTCATTCTTCTGCATATAGCTATCCAGTTTTCCCAGCACCATTTATTGAAAAGAGATTCTTTTCCCCAGTGCATATTTTTGTCAGCTTTGTCAAAGATCAGATCACCATATGTGGATAGTTTCGTCTCTGGATTCTCAGTCCTGTTCCAGAGGTCAATGTCTCTGTTCTTGTGCCAGTACCATGCTGTTTTAGTTACTATAGCCTGGTAGTACAGCTTGAAGTCTGGTAGACTGATACCTCCCAGTTTATTCTTTTTACTTAAGATTGCTTTGGCTATACGAGGTCTTTTCTGCTTCCATACAAAGTGTAAAATTATTTTTTCCAGATCTGTAAAGAAAGATAATGGGATTTTGATAGGGATTGCATTAATTCTGTAGATCACTTTAGGTAGTATGGACATTTTAATGATATTGATTCTGCCAATCCATGAGCAAGGTAGGTTTTTCCATCTGTTTACATATTCTACAATTTCTTTTTTTAGTATTTAGTAGTTCTCCCCGTATAAGTCTCTCACATTTTTCGTTAAATATATTCCTAGATATTTAATTTTATTTGAGGCTGTTGTAAAAGGAATTGCGTTTCCGATTTGATCTTTGGCTTGACTGTTATTGGCATATATGAATGCCACAGATTTGTGTGTATTGATTTTGTATCCTGAGACTTTGCTGAATTCATTTATCAGTTCCAGGAGTCTCTTAGATGAATCCTTGGGGTTTTCTAGATATAATCCTTGGGGTTTTCATATCATTGGCAAAGAGCAAGAGTTTGATCTCATCTGTCCCCATTTGTACACTCTTAATACCCCTCTCTTGCCTAATTGCTGTGGCGAGGATTTTGAGTACTATGTTGAATAGAAGTGGAGATAGAGGGCAGCCTTGTCTAGTTCCAATTCTAAGTGGGAATGGTTTCAATTTTTACCCATTCAATATGATATTGGCAGTGAGTTTGTCATAAACGGACTTGATAATTTTAAGGAATGAGCCATCTATGCCTATTTTGATGAGAGTTTTTATCATAAAGGTGTGTTGGACTTTGTCAAATGCTTTTTCTGCATCTATTGAAAGAATCATATGGTCTTTGTTCTTGCTTTTATTTATGTGGTGAATTGCATTTATAGATTTGCATATGTTAAACCAGCCTTGCATCCCTGGAATATAGTCCACCTGGTCATAGCAAATTATTTTTTTGATGTGCTGCTGAATTCTATTTGCTAAAATTTTGTTGAGGGTTTTTGCATCTATATTCATAAGCTGTATTGGTCTGAAGTTTTCTTTTTTTTGTTATGTTCTTACCTGGCTTTGGTATCAAGGTGATAAGTTTGGGTACTTTCTTATTGACCTATCTTCAAGATTAATGATCCTGTCTTTAGCTTTGTCCAGTTTGCTGATAAGCCCATCCAATTAAATTTTTTTCCTCCCAATGAATTCTTAGTTTCACATATTTTGGTTTTTAGTTCTAATGTGTCCAATTTGATTCTTTTTGGAGATTCCATATCTCTGCTGAAATTCTCTATCTTTTCATCTTTTTTTCCATCTTATTGCCTATTTTCTTTAATATGTTATGAAAGTTATTTTAAAGTTCTTATCTGTTAATCATAACATGTGGGTCATCTGTGATTTTATTTTGTTTACTATTTTTTCTCTTGGTCATGAGCTACTTCTCATGACTTCTAAGTTTTTTTTCTTTTTTTCTGTTTTTTTTTTTTGAGACGGAGTCTTGCTCTGTTGCCCAGGCTAGAGTGCCGTGGCTTCAGCCTAGCTCACAGCAACCTCAAACTCCTGGGCTCAAGCAATCCTTCTGCCTCAGCCTCCCAAGTAGCTGGCACTATAGGCATGTGCTACCATGCCCGGCTAATTTTTTCTATGTATATATATATTTTTAGATGTCCAGATCATTTCTTTCTATTTTTTTAGTAGAGACAGGGTCTCGCTCTTGCTCAGGCTGGTCTCGAACTCCTGACCTTGAGCGATCCACCTGCCTCGGCCTCCCAGAGTGCTAGGATTACAGGCGTGAGCCACCGTGCCTGGCCAGACTTCTAAGTTTTGATTGTATGTTAAACATTGTGTACAAAATAATTATAAAAGCTAAACTGGTATTATTAATATTTTCCTGCAGAAAAATCATGTTTTTTTGTTTTTTGTTGCAGCATTATTGAACTGTTCTTTCTCTCTAGTTTCGAATGTCTTTAGAGTGAGAATTGTCCTGTTGTATTATTGGCCCCTTCCTCTAGCAGGATTTTGGGATCTAGGCATCCTGAGACTAAATGTGCTCAGCTAAAGCATGGGCAGTGGGGAGAGCCAGCTTCACATTTGGAGCTCCTCCAGATTCAAATCTGTCACAAAAGCCCACACAACCATTAGCATTTCTATTGGTTTCTCCTTACTTTAGCCAAGTCCCTCTGTCTACAGAAGGCCCAATCCAATACCCGCTGTGTCCAGACTTAGAAAATGGGTCCCAGGGGTGAAAACAGCTGTTGTTTTGTATTTAACTAGGAAAGGCTCACCCCCTTCTGAAATTTAGTTTCTTTAGATTTATTTGTATCCAATGTACTTCTATGTCTTTAAAATTTTTGCGATTTTTTTTTTTTTATATATTTCTAGGTTTATTTCTAGTTACTACAGTGTGAAGGATTGCCTGGCATGTCCTTCTATATCCTAACCCAAAGTGGAATTCTGGGAAACACTATTAAAAGGAGCTGTCATCATGCAGCATACACCCAATGCTATGATGCTATGATCATTAGTAACTTATATTGGGGAATATTAATATATTAAAAGTATTTTAAGTCTATTTGTTCCTCCTCTTAATTTGAAAAAATAAAACTTTGAAAAATAATTTATCAATATAAGAAGATACATTTTTTACTTGTAAATTTTGTAAATAAAAGGTCTATGTTTGTAAGACATATATGACATGATTTAAAATACCATTTTATAAAAATGAATTTTATTTTTCTTTTATTTCAGGAATTTTTGGAATGTGCTCATGAAGCCTGCAATATACATAATCTTCAGCCTGTTAAATTTTTTCTGGAAAAGATGATTCAGACATATGAAATGATGATTGTTAGACATGGGTAAGATTATAGATTGTTGGCTATAGTAAAATGTCATTTTTAAATTAAACTGTTAAAACAACTAAAATCGATGAACCAAAGACTCAGCAAACTTCGTATACTAGGTAGGCTAGGGGACAAACAACCCTTCTCTTCCCAGTGGCTTAAAAAGCAAAGGTTTATTTCTTTCTCATACAATTTTTTTTTTTTTTTTGAGACAGAGTCTTACTCTGTTGCCCTGAGTAGACTACAGTGGCATCATTGTAGCTCACTGCAACCTCAAACTCCTGGGCTCAAGCTAGTTTTTCTATTTTTAGTAGAGGTGGGGTCTCACTTTTGCTCAGGCTGGTCTCGAACTCCTGAGCTCAAGTGATCCTCCCGGCTTGGCCTCCCAGAGTGCTAGGATTATAGGCGTGAGCCACTGTACCCAGCCCAAAGATTTTAAAAATCTAATCTTTTGCCTCATTCAATCCTACAAGTCCCTGAATTTCTGGATTCCCTCTATTCTTTCTCATCCCTGCTTACAAACTGGCTATTCCCACTCCCCCCACCTCTTTCTTACATGCAGTTATTAGCTGCCATTATATACTAATAACATTGTTTACTATGCTTTCCCCCTAAAACTCCAATTTTGTAAGTTATATTATCTATCTTCCAGGTTATCTCAAGGGATAAATTTAAGAGATGTTTCATCATTGCATAACAGTGATTGCCAATCTTTTAGATTCTGGTAACAGCTCATTTGCCACCCACAACCTGACTTCCGTGACACTGCCACATATTTTAGACTTTTTTTATTAATATTATGACAAGCACACTTCTAGGTACCAAACGAAGATTTATTTCTCACTCACACTGTGTGTCCATTATAGGTTAGCAGGGAGGCTCTGCTCATCATAATCACTCAGGGCCTCAGGCTGTTAGAGTAGGTACCACCCCAAAATTATGGGTCAGAGCTATGCCAAAGAGAAAAAAGGGCTCTGTAAGATCTCCCGGTAGCAATTATCTACCCCTGCTTGGAAGTATTCCCCATCATCTCCATTTATTACTCTTGGTAAGAACTGGTTACCTAGTCTTTCCACAAGAGGGCCAGGAATGCTATATGTGCTGGGAGGCAAGAGATCCAGAAATATTTGGCAAAGAGCACTAATAATTAGCATAGCAAGTAAAGACATTGGAAACAAAAATCTTTCCCACTCCTCTTCTTTGGGGGCCTCAAGTCTCCATTTTTAAAAAGTATACAGATATTAAGTTTTCATTGTCATTTAGAGACTTTTTATTATATTCCCTTTTAGAGAAAATGACATTAATGTGGAAAATTTGGTTTCAGGTTATTCACTGCAGAAGTTAAACGTGTTTTCCTCATGTCTGAGAAAAATTCATATAATTTCAAAAATTACGTGCAGTAATTATCACAGAGTAAAGTTTTATGTAGTAGTATAAATAATTTAATTTATGTTTTTAAAAGAATCTTATCATATAATTACTTCTTTTCTTAAATAGTTTTATGTTAGTAGGAGAGCCTTTTGCTGCTAAGACAAAAGTTCTGCATGTGCTGGCGGATACTCTAACTCTTATGAATGAGCGTGGCTATGGAGAGGAAGAAAAGGTCATTTATAGGATTGTAAACCCTAAATCCATTACTATGGGCCAACTCTTTGGACAATTTGACCCAGTGTCTCATGAGGTAATCCTCAGCACAAACATTCTCAACTCTCTTATTGACAGTGCATATTAAACCAAGAAATTTGACGTGTTTTCATAGTTTCACTGCTAAATCCAATTTTATGAAGGGAGTTTTCTAACTCTTCTGTTTTTTCCTCAGTGGACTGATGGTATTGTGGCTAACACTTTTAGAGAATTTGCCTTATCAGAAACACCTGACCGGAAATGGGTTGTATTTGATGGTCCTATTGATACTTTGTGGATAGAGAGCATGAACACAGTATTGGATGATAATAAAAAGGTAAATCATCATTTATTAAAAGCAAAGAAGATTTGGACATGATTGAGCAATTTTATGTATTCACCAACTAATCAACTAGGACCATATATTTAGAATAAATGATGCAGCAAGTGGAATAGATTTATTAATATAAAGGATCTTTTGAATGAAAACTGTGCTATAGTTTTGCTTTAATTTTGCTTAATTTTTTTATAGAATGAAAGTATATTGTATTAAAACTACTATGTTAGCAGGAAGACATAGTATCTACTAGGTAAGAATAAGTTGTTAAGTGATTGTCAGTCTTATTGTTTCTTAATGACTTTAATATTTTAGGAGAAAATAAAAAGTTCTCATTCCTTTTGAAAACATTGAATGCTTTAGTGCTTATATGTAGTATATTACCCTAGAAGTTGTGAGATGTATGAAAGAACTAGAAAGTAAAAATCTTCCAGTATTTATTTTAATTGAGAGATAACATACACAAAGTATAAAATGTGCATTAGTTTTACATGTAGATTCTGTGATTTTTTAAACAAATGTGTATACTCACATAACCATCACCCAAATAAAGATACATAAAATATCCTATACCCTACAAAGTTCACTCATCTTCCTTCCCAGTCTGTACACTCTCCTCCAGAGATAATCACTATTCTGACTTCCATGATAAATTACTTTTACCAGTTCTTGAACTTCATGTGAATGGAATCATACTCTTTAGTGCTTTTCTTTTTTGATCAATATATCTGTGATATTCATGTTGTTGTAGTTTCATTTTATTTATTAATTTATTATTCTTTTTATGTCTGTATTAGTATTCTAGTGTGTGAATATACCATAATTTATTTCCATACTTACATGAAATGACTACATTAATAAAGAAGCAAATCATTTAATTAGCATTCAAACTATACTAAAGTACTTTATCATAGGTGGTTGGTTACTTACTCATATTCTTTCTTTCATTCATTCATTAATATTGATTGAACTGAGGATGGAAACTAAAGAGACAAGAAGCAGTGATGATTCATAAGAGAGGGGTTAATCAGTAGAGTGAAGTCTAGGGACTCAGAGCCAAGTGGCAGTATTGTCTCATATTGGCAGTATGAAAGGATAGTTACAGATATAAGTGAATGTATGGATTTGATAGTGGAAATTTGAAGACAAATCCTTTTGATGACTTCTCTTTTCTTAGTTAAGTGGTGGGCCTTGTTTCTTTGCAGACTTGAGGAGAAAGGAAGAGGTTTAAATTAGCCATATGGAAAATGGAAAAGAGAGCTACCTAGGAAAACATAGAAGCAAATCTGGATAGCAGTGAGACCCTGATTGAGTTGAAGACCATGAATTATTATTAGCAGTACCATGGTCTGCCTTTGTAAGATATTCTCTACCAGTATAAACAACTGAGCAACTTGGATGCAGGTGTAGGTAATGTTGTAATCCTGGAAATAGAGTAAGACTTTAAAGATAGTGGCATGAGAATGGTAGAAGCATTGGACCATAGAACAGCAGCTGCCTAATGAATGAAGTGAAAACAGCAGGGATGTGAAAATCCCTGTGAAAATGAAGAGCAAGTATAGTAGGAGACAATGAGTGGGAAAACTGGATGGATTGCCAGCCATGAACAGAGGCTGAGGTGCTTGAATTTAATATTTCAAAATTGCTTATTGTTCCAGGAGAGAAGGTCCTGGATATATAAAGTGGATGGCTGGAGTGGAACAAGGGAAAAATAAGTGAAGACAAGGTGGTCACGGATCTGGGGGGTTGAGATTCTCATCCTCATAAACACTGGATCAGGCCAGAGTTATGGTAGAAAAAAAGAGCCTGAGCCAAATGCCAAAGACTTTAACTCATGAGGGGGGAATCCTTGGGTGCTGGTGGGTTACAGCAAAAAGCAGGGGTTGTCAAAGAAACAAGGGTTATATATGAGGGTGAACCACATGGGAGAGTGAGGAGAATACTGACGCTATCTGCCAAATTTGTGGCAAGTAGGAGAATGTCCACTGACTTGATCTGGCAGAAGATTAAAAGTATTCTACAGCAACAATGTCCAGTAGAACTTTTTGCAATGCTGGAAATATCTGCACTGGCTGATAAGGTAGCCATTAGTCACATGTGGCTACTGAGCATTCGAAGTACAGCTTACTGCAATTGAAAAACTGAGTTTTAAATTTTGCTTAATTTTCATTAGTCAAAATTAAATATAAATAGCCACATATGCCTAAGGGCTACCATATTGGACAATTCAGCTCTAGACGATTGATTTATTTTACGGCTAAGATACTGAATCCAGAAATGTTAAAGTCCTCATTGTTGACATATAACTAGATAGCGGCAAAACTGGGACTAGAGTAATGATTATAGAAGCAGAGAGGAAACACTGAAAAATAAATATAGAAGAAGAGTTTAAAAGACTTAGTAATGAAGCTAATTTGGAGTATCAATATTTAATAATAATTATTAATATTATTAAAAGTTAATTTTAATTCCAAAGGTATGAGCCAAGGAGATTTAAAAGGTAGGATGCCTTTAGTAATAATAGACAAGCTAGGAATTTGACAGAAAGGAAGTAGTTGATAAATTCAGTTTTTGATATATTTGAGGAAAGAGGAAATATTTCAGATCAAAAGAGACCAAGGAGACATAACAAACTCAATGCATGGTCCTTGATTGAATTTTGGTTTGAATAAATCAGTTGAAAACACATTTCTGGTACAACTGTGGAAGTTTGAATATTGGCTGTTAGATGACATTAAGAAATTATTGTTCATTTTGTTAGGTGTGATAACATTATTGTTGTTATATAGAAAATATCCTTATTTTGTAAGCACACTGACATTTGGATGTGAAATGCTATAGTATCCGTATGTTCTTTAAAATATTTTTTAAAAAAGACAATACCAATGTGCCAAAATGTTAACATTGATTAAATCTAGGAGATGAGTACTCATTATGCTATTCTCTATTTTCTATTTTTTAATTAATAAAAAAGCCTATGGCAACTTTATAAATTCAGGAGTATTTCATATACTTTTATTAATAATCAGAACTGATACTTATGTAGGATTTTATAGTTTTTGGATTTTGTCTTATAGTATGTCTTCCCCCAATTCTGTGAGAGAGATATTATCCCTGTTTTATAGATGAAGAGACTGAGACTTACAGATGTTAAATATTTGCTTATGAGTAATAATTGACTGAGCTAGACCTAGAATTAAGATTTACTGGCTTCCATTCTAATACTTATATCACAGGAGAGACCTTATCTTATAATAGAATAGATTTTTATCTGAGAAATTTGAAATGTTTTTAAAATAAATGTTTGAAAAATAATTGCCTTTAGCTTTGCCTTATGAGTGGAGAGATCATTCAAATGTCCCCTCAAATGAGCCTCATCTTTGAAACAATGGATCTTTCCCAGGCCTCAGTAAGTTCATAATTTAATGTAACTGTAGTTTGTTTGTTTGTTGATTTATTCATTTGTTCATTTATTTAGTCAGTAATTGTATAATACTTTATAATATGATGTCATCCTAAAATGGGTTAGGCAGTGGGAATACAAAGATGAATAAGACACAGGGTATGCTTGTTTAGGGAGGATGAAAAGAGTGCTAGTAAACAGTCCCAGTGCACAGTACATGTAAGTGCTTTAAGAGTGTGGAGAGGAGTGAGCACTCATGAGGGGAATGGACAGAGGAGGACCATGGAAGGAGTTTGATCTGGTTTTGAAGAAGACGTAAGACTTCTCCAGGGAGATTGGCTGGGCCCAGGCATTCAAATCATGACAAGATAATGCATAAAGACATGGAGCCATGATATGTCTGGGAGCTGAACTGCAAATAGTTTTCTGTATGGGGAATGTCTAGTGTGTATGAGGCTGCAGAGGTAAAAGGGCCTTTTAAGTCATGCCAAGAAGTAGTTGATAATTGGCAACTACCATTGGTATAAAAGCAACAGTAGAAAAAGAAAACTTGTCTTTTTTTTCTCTAGCCAGCTACTGTAAGCCGTTGTGGCATGATTTATTTGGAGCCCTCACAGTTAGGATGGAAACCGCTTGTGTCTTCATGGCTGAATTCACTGAAAGGACCTCTACGCGAACCAGAACATCAAGCTCTTCTGGGAAAACTTTTTGACTGGTTAATACCGCCCTCTTTAAGATTTCGTAAGAAAAATTGCAAGGTATTATTGTAATTCTCTGACCTACTCAGGTTTCTTTAGTTTCCAATCAGCTCGACTGAGTATGAAGTCACAATGGTACGGTGAATAACTAAAACCAGTTTTTCCTTACACATTTATATATCCACCTTTGGTTTTATATTGCTCAAGTTGCAGCTTAATAACCCAGAGGTTAAAATTAAAATTACTCTAGCTAAAATATTTTTATAAAGCCAGTATCTAAAGCTTTAAAAATACCAATTACTTTCCATTCCATATTTTAAAAATATTTTAAATTCGTGCCTTTAACACATTAACTGCCATGTGAGTTGTATTTAACTCATGCTAGTTTTGAGCCTGGGGCCTTGTGAAGCATATGTAACTCACACATCTCTTCACCTTGGGAGCCTAGGGAACTATTTTTCTTTTTTTTCTTTTGGACCTGTTCTTGCAGAGAACTGTTTTTCTAGTTGCATATAACTCACACACAGATAACAATATAAGATAACAAGTTTTTCATTAAATTAGAAAGGATCACTTTATTTTCAAAGTTTTTATTCTATTTTTATAATAAAACACTGTGGCCCCAAGGAAAAAAAAATGTTTTTAGTGTGGCAGTCAATGTGTTAAAAGCTCACTTGTATATTTAGTTTAGTTTTTTTTTTTTTTCATGAGACAGGGTCTCACTTTCTTGCCTGGGCTGGAGTGCATTCATTATTTCTTGGGATTAGGACACGAAAATACGTTTTTGGGGACCACTCTTCAACCATCACCACTGGACACACAGACACACACACACACACACACAGGTGTGCGTGCACATTGATAACTTACATATAAATAATATATTGATATGGAGAGGGCAAAAAGGTATTCAGTAGATTTCTTATCTTAAAAATTATTTTAGGGATAAAAAATTATGCTGCATAAAAGAAAAAAATGAACAATTTCACTTTATGAATATTTTGTATAGTGTCTTCATAGGGAAAATATACAGGTGAAGTCCTTTTGCAGGTTTTTAGTTTTAAAGCTCTAGTACTATATTATGTAAATAATACAAAATAGGTTCCATCTTTCTAGGTAATGAGTAGTGGATTTTGTTCTCATAATTCATCCTCCCCTCTGCATCCATTCAGTTTCCAGGATCTGTTGATTTTCCCACCTTGATAACTTTTATATCTGTCCTCTCCTCACTACCCCATTCCTCCAGTCACCTCCTCACCCACCCTTCCTATTGTAGTACCACAGTTCTGACCTTCATTGTTTCCTACCTGAATCAATATAATAGAGTTGCTCTGGTCTAGTCTACATCCTGCTACTAGAATGAAAGATCTCAAAACATAAGTTCATTATGTTTATTCCTTTACTTAAAACCCTCCATTGGAACTCTCTTCCTTTTACAATTAAATCCTTAACACAGGTTATAAAGTTTTTCAGGGCCTAACTACTGCTTCTCAAGCCTTATTTTTTGCCATTCATCTTTCATACGCTATTTTCACATCTTACAGAATGCTGTTAATAATCTGTGTCTGTTCACATCTCCATTTCTTTGTATATGTAGCTTCACTTGGCAAACTTAAATTTTCCTTCCAAATTCAGCTTAGCTATTGCTTCTTCTGGGAAGACATCCTTGACTTATCTCTCTCCCATTTCCCTCCCTCCTCCTTGCCCCCACCCCCATTTGGGCTAATTGTTAATTCTAAGTACTCTAGTAGCCTCCTTGTACCCTAAGACTTTCTCTGTCTTACCATTATTATACCGTATTATTTTTGTTTATTTAATTTTAGTATTTCTCCTTTTCAGGGATTGTGTCTTTTATTTCCGTATCTCCTAGCTTGGTATACAGGTATAGTGTGTTTTTCACAAATGTCTGTTGAATGAATAAATGAGTAAATGGCTGTTGGAGACTTCATTTATATTATCCTTAGAACATTACTTATTCTTTTACAGTAGCTAGTTTTCATTTGTGAGAGAATTTAGAATAGGAATATGTTATGTACAATTATGTAATATAATATGACAAACTAAAATATTTGAGACATTTTTATCATGCCTACTTAAATTCTTTAAGTTTAAATGTTATAAAGACCTTCTGAAAACCATGTATGCTCTTACCAGTTTTAAAAAATAAAGTACTTATCTTCTTTTATTCTCTAAATAAGATGAAAATTAAGAAAACTTTGAGATGGAATTGAATGAAAATTTAAAAATAAAATAGGGCCAGGCACAGTGGCTCACGCCTGTAATCCTAGCACTCTGGGAGGCCGAGGCGGAAGGATCACTCGAGGTCAGGAGTTCTAGACCAGCCTGAGCAAGAGTGAGATCCCGTCTCTACTAAAAATAGAAAGAAAATTAGCTGGACAACTAAAAAATATATAGAAAAAATTAGTCAGGCATGGTGGTTCATGCCTGTAGTCACAGCTACTCGGGAGGCTGAGGCAGAAAAATTGCTTCAGCCCAGGAGTTTGAGGTTGTGGTGAGCTAGGCTGACACCATGGCACTGTAGCCCGGGCAACAGAGTGAGACTCTGTCTCAAAATAAATAAATGAATGAATGAATGAATAAATTAATAAATAAAAATTAAATTAAATCAAAAAAAGAAAGTTAAGAAAAGTATCTTATTCTTTTCACTTTGCAGGAACTGGTTACTACAAGCAATAGCAATGTGGTTGTATCTCTCACACGTCTCTTTGAAGTACTTCTCTGTGATGTAGTAGAAAATGATCCTACTAGCAAGCACATCCGTGTTTGGATTATGGTTGGTTTTATACGTAATGTGGTTTTTAATTACTGAATAAAATATGCTTCTGGCAAATGATATTTGTATTGAGAAAGACATTACAAGATTCAAACCTGATTTTTGGTGAGCGTGGACAGAATATTTATCCTCACCTGATAATCTGATATTAAAAAGCACTTTAAAGAAAGTAAATTATTTCAGAATGAACCAAAACTACTCTATTATTTATGAAAGATCATAATTTGATAAACACTTAATAAGTGTTAGTATTAAACCAATTTGGACTTTAGGTGAATTGACTTTATCTTAATGTTAGCCAGCATGTAGGCAACCTACAAGCTACCTGTGAAAGACTAGGAGCAGGCATCCAACCAGCTGGGTGGAGTATTGTAGGCAGAGTCCATGGAGGACTTAGGAAGAAAGAAGTCAGTAGTCCTGGTTAGCTAATGTCTAGAGGTCAGAGAAGGCCAGAGTTCATGGCACTAGTGAGCAGAAATTATCAAAGGGAGCCAAAGGAAAGAGGTTTTTTTGTTCTTTTTCCTGGTTTATGCTACTTTCCCTATCTACTGCTTTATTCCTAAACGCCTTGATCCCCTCCTCTCCTCTTGTACTCTTGGCAATAGCATTTCTCTCCCATTGTTTTCCCTTTATCACGCTGCGGCAAAAATCTTCTACTTCAGCCATCTCACATTCCAGGGTTCCCTGCTTGGCATAACCTCTCTCTGTCTTCCTCCCTTTTTACCTTTATATCCCTCCATTTTAGAAGAAATTGAACAGACATGTTTTAAGTATAATTTATTTATCACTTTTTCTGTGTAGGTTTGGAACTACCCTTCACAGAACTGGTTTTAAATATTCTTCCATACCTATCAATGTTACCTTTTATAAAATAAAAGTATCCTAGGAATTGTTTATCTATATGACCTTCAAGTTATATATTTACTGAAAATTTTCATTCTGTTGGTAAACCTAAACTTCCAACTTTTTCAAACTTTTAGAGACTTAATACAGGTTGATACCTGATTGAAATTTTTCTCTTAAAATATATTTGATTTAGTTTTTGACTAAAAAAATACATGTTAGCATATTATATGTACTAATCTGTATCATTTTTCACTTATAATATGTCTTGGAGATTGTTCCATATCGGTACTTACACAGTTACCTTCTTTTTTAACAGCTGCATGTATTTCAGTGTATGTAACATAATCCAACTAAGCAGACCCCTATTGAGGAACATTTGGGCTGCTTCTGATCTTTTGCTATTACAAATAGGGCTGCAGTGAACATTCTTGTACATATATCATTTTCAAAGGTGGAAATATATTTGAGCATAAACTACTAAAAGAGAAATTCCTGGGTCATTGGTATGGGCATTTTAAATTGTGATAGCTATTGCCAGAGAAATGACTCTTTATGTGGCTTAGCTGTCCTCCATTCCACTTTGTTTATACACATGACCTTTTCCAAGTAGGTTGAGCAGGCCCTAATGTGCTAACTTTTGCTTAAGTTTTTCTTTAAATTTCTTCAAAGATAATCAATATAAGTTAAAAATATTTTTCCACCAACAGGCTTGCTTTATATTCTCTTTGATTTGGTCTATTGGAGGAAGTTGCGATACAGACAGTCGTGTTATTTTTGATAAATTCATACGATTAATCATACTTGGAAAAGATGATGAAAACCCATTGCCAGTCTGTGTGGGTAAATGGGAATGCCACTTTGATGAGAAAGGCCTGGTCTATGACTACACGTATGAGGTATGACTTAAAAGACTTGTTACAATAAGACATAAAACACAAACCTTGGATCAGCAGACAAATCTCCTGGGTTTTCATCCTAGAGTTATTTTGACTCCTGTGGTGAGCTTTTTAGTTCCTTCTCTTTAGTTTCTCCTCTTATAACTTGTTGGCAGTATAAATAAATCTGCTTTAGTAATATATTATAATTTCATATTTAAATTAAATCTATGTTCCACTTTATAAAAGAATTCCCTAAAATAGTTTTTAAACAGAAAGCATTTGAATAATCGTTTGGTTCATATGAATTTTATTTCATAACCCATGAGATCTAGATAGACCCTTAATTATAATTTTATCTAAATCTCAAGTTTTGTAGATAAAGAAGCAAACCTAGACAGGTTAGTGGCTAGCAGAGCCAGGACTTGAAGTGTTCTCCTGACTTAACAGTATAAGGCTCTTACTCCAAAACCATGCTAACACAGAATTTTGAGAATATGACCAAAAAGAGTTTCATCTTCTTTAGTCATAGTGGGAAGTCAATAAAGTAATCTCTAAGAGTGAAAAATCAAGAGATGATAGCACAAGTATATGCTTTAAGAATTGAAAGTTGGTGGGAGTGGGGAGGAGGGGATGGGTCATTTCATACCTAACGGGTACAGTGCACATTGTCTGGGTGATGGGCACATTTATAACTTTGATTCAAATGGTACAAAAGCAATTTATGTAACCAAAACATTTGTACCCCCATAATATTCTGAAATAAAATTAAAAAAATGGAAAAGCAAAAACCACATGAACTCACTACTAAATTGAAACTAATAGATCAACACTCATGTGCACATACAGTAGTAAAATTCAATGGAAATCAAACAGGTGGAAGGGGGTAGAAGGGATGGGTGAATTCACACCTAATGGGTACAATGCACACTATCTTGTTTGTGGAAACACTTACAACTTTGACTCAATCTGTAAAAAAGCAATTCATGTAACCAAAACATTTGTACCCCCATAGTATTCTGAAATAAAAAAAAATAGATTAAAAAAAAAGAATTGAAAGTAAATACCAAAATATCCAGCTTAAAGAGGTAAAAGTGGTTGCCCCCAAAGAGGGGAAAATGGGAGTAGGGAAATGTTTTTCCTAACCTTGTAAAACTGACTCTAAAATATGTACATGTATAATTTTGATAAAAATAAAGCCAAAACTTTAAAAATTATGAATACGAATTACTAAAGAAACACTCACCCAAACTTGCAAAATTACCATTGTCCAAACACACACCATATACATACACAATTTGCTAAAAAATAGGAAAAGATTCTTAGATGCTAGCCATAGCACTGGAGTAGGGTCCTAGACCGCCCCCCATTCCTTTGCCAGGTATTAACCCTTTTGTTTTTTGATAGTGGGAGGCCTGGGGATCTCCAGGGAGGAGTCAGGACAACATGGAGGAGAAGATAATGGTTGGGGGCAGGGTGAGGATTGGGAGGCACTCAGAAGGGTCAGGACAGCAGCTATTTAGACAGTGGTTCAGAAGAATTTAAATATTGGAACAATCAGCCATGCTGATATGTCCTGGATGAATATCAGCTTGGATCAAAATGCCAAAGAAAGCCGGGCGCGGTTGCTCACGCCTGTAATCCTAGCACTCTGGGAGGCCGAGGCAGGTGGATTGCTCAAGGTCAGCAGTTCGAGACCAGCCTGAGCAAGAGTGAAACTGCCGTCTCTACTAAAAAATAGAAAGAAATGATCTGGACAACTAAAAATATATATATATTAAAAAAAAATTAGCCGGGCATGGTGGCGCATGCCTGTAGTCCCAGCTACTCAGGAGGCTGAGGCAGTAGGATCGCTTGAGCCCAGGAGTCTGAGGTTGCTGTGAGCTAGGCAAACGCCACGGCACTCACTCTAGCCAGGGCAGCAGAGTAAGACTCTGTCTCAAAAAAAAAAAAAAAAAAAAAAAAAAAAAAAAAAAAAAAAAAAAAAAAAAAAAAAAAAAAAAAAAAAAAAAAAAATGCCAAAGAGAATAATTTAAGAGGAACAAATACAGTGATTTCATGTAATATTTTGTTTTTAGTTAATTTTAAAATATAAAAAAAGAATACCCCAATTATCCTGATTTGATTAATTCATATTACATACCTGTATTAAAACACTACATGTACCTTATAAAGACATACAACTATTATGTACCCATAATAATTTAAAATAAAAATAAATAAATAAATAAAATTTTAAAAAGTGAAGCCAAAATCCAGGAAATTGTAACTTGAGGTGCATTAGAGTGGCTTTCAAATAAATACTTTATATATGCAAAAAAAATCCTTAAGGCATTTTGGGAAGATTAGAGTGTTAAGAAGACATAAAGACAAGAGTGTCTGAAATTTTGGTTATGTTGAATTTGTGATAAAGTTTCATTATATTCTTTGGATTATCATTAAAAAGGAAAATTAAAAAATATATTTCTTAAATTGAATAGTAGATTCATGGATGCTTATTTTATTAATCTGATTTATAACTTAAAATATGTTATATACATTCATTTATATGAATCTAATATTTCATAACAGAGAAAAGGCTAAAGTTTTAAAAAGCTAACATAATAACAGTGTAAGTATTGAAAAGAACCTTTCAGATACAATAAATTCATGGTTATAATATTTTAAAATTTATATTCTCTTATAGTTGAAAAACAAAGGTCGCTGGCTCCATTGGAATGAATTAATTAAAAGTACTAATTTAGGAGATAAAAATGTCAAGATTCAAGACATCATAGTCCCTACTATGGACACAATTAGATATACATTTCTCATGGATTTGAGCATTACCTATGCAAAGTAAGGAACTCTGCTATAAACATGAATTTTAAATGTAACACTATCATTCTAATAGGATTATAGGAATTTTGAAGTAAACTTTAAAGTCATCCATTTTCAGATAACTGAGACTTTGGGGTTCTAATTGACATGTCCAAAGTGACATCTATTGCTATTGACAAATCTGGAATCCAGGTTTCCTGTTGCCCACTCTGAAACCTTTGCCATCATACTTTGTTGCCTTGTAAGCCACCTTATATTTCTATTTGTAGCAGCAGACTGAAAGTCAGTGCAGTGTTGTTGTTAAAAAGGTATGCATTCTTCTTTAAGGTTCAGTGTAGTCCTGAGATATCAAACTAACCATGATCTTTATTCTCCCATTACACTTAGCATTTTTCATATATGTTCTATGCCAGTTCTGGATCCCATAATTTAAGATGAATATTAAAAACTCAGACTTAAATCAGAAGAGTACATCAAAAAAGAGTACATGAAACTGATCAAAAGCTTAGACATGTACTGTATGCATATTCATACCAACTTTCTTAATAACATTTTATAGTTATTTGTCTTTTAAAATGGGCATAATTTATCACTAATATTATTTTAACTAGACAAGTTTATATTTTTTTTTCTTGATAAAGAACCTATTAGTGCATTTTGTGACCAATTTATCTTGTTTTTTATCTATTAGGGAAAATTATTTTATCCCTATTTTGTATCTGTAGTTGCATTTTTGCACTCAGAGGCTAATATTAAACATTTTCTTAGGCAAGGAAGGCAATTGCCAATTCTGGGAAACTCCTAGTATGTGAGTTCTTTTATGCCAAGAACCACTTGTCAGAATAATGTTTTTATTGTTTAATTTTTATTTATTTTTTTAAATAATACTTTTAAATGAATGGGTTCAAACATAGAATTACAAAAGAAACTACTTATTTATTATTGAAATACATTTATTAAAATATTTAATATAGTATATGTGCTTCTTTAGTGACACATTAAACAATAAGATCTATCTATTGGTCTGATGACTATAATAATTTTGAAGAAGTAATGGGCATGAGTGATATTTTTGAGATACTGTACCAATTGTTATGATTAGGATAATATCTATGATTTCTACTGGTGACAAAGACATGGGTACTGTTCATACAATTGCTACATTTTAGTTAAGGATAGCAAAACTAAAGGTATAACCTTTTGGTTATCAAAGTTCACAGATTCTCTCAATCCTAAGAATTTCTTCAGTTGGTCCATGGATCCCAAGAGCAGCATTTTATTTATTAAAATCATTTTAATAAATAGCTTTTCATAAAGTGAGTGTTAGACTGGAACTCATAGATGAATTCTCAGGGATCACTCTAGTTTTAAAAGAACTTTAATTTTGTGATACCGATAATTTATAAAATTAATGTTAGCATAATTTGGCTCAGTTAGATGACCTCTTAGAACTGAATACTGCTACTCAGTGTCAACGGAAAAAAAGACCAAACTCTGTAAAATAATTTTAAAGAGATTTACTCTGAGCCAAATTTGAGGACCATGACCCAGAGCCACGCCCAAGAGGCCTTGAGCAGTGGACTCGCTGTGGCTGGGTTACAGTTTGGTTTTATACATTTTGGGGAGACAGGGGTTACAGGTAAAGTCATAAATCAATATGTGGGAGGCATACATTGGTTTGGCCTGAATAGGTGGGCCATCTCAAAGAGGTGGGGGGGTGGGGCTTACAGGTTATAGGTGGGTTTAAAGATTCTTTGGCTTGTAATTGGTTAAAGACATGAAGCTTTGTCTAAAGGCTTGGAATGTTTCAACATAAGGAGCTGTTTATCAGAGATAAGCCACCTGCAGGTTTGTCTTGCATACCCTTAGGCCTGCTAATGGGTTATAAAGGATGTCCCCAAGAAGGCAGGGGGCATGATAAGGCATGTCCGACCTCCTTCCTCCTAGCAGGCAACTTAGTTTTAGGATATTCCTTTGGTCACGAGGGGGTCCATTTAGTCAGC
>RJWJ010031712.1:0-19190 GCA_004363605.1 Indri indri
TCAGAGACCCAAGTAAATGGCTCTTCAAAAGTCTGGGGTGGGAGAGCTCAGAGATACAGTCTTAACATGTGCTCAGGCTTCCTATTACCATAGCTTAGAGAATCCCCAAATTAATTTAAAATATGTATATATATCCCCCACAATGACTTGACTGGATTCAGAGAAAACATTATTATTCGATCTTTTAAATAATTTAATATAATAGATGATAATAGAATATTGGGTTTGATCCTCATATAAGTAATTATCTATAAATTCGAAATCTTATAATTTATCTATGCATTTGACTGTATAGTCTCCATATAATACTATTCACCTAAATTCACAGAGGCATCGGGCAAGGTAAGTTAAATTCATCATGAGATGAAACTTTTTTTTTTTTTTTTTTTTTTTATTTTGAGACAGTCTCACTCTCTCTTGCCTGGGGCGAGTGCCGTGGCATCAGCCTAGCTCACAGCAACCTCAAACTCCTGGGCTCAAGTGATCCTTCTGCCTCAGCCTCCCGAGTAGCTGGGACTACAGGCATGCGCCACCATGCCTGGCTAATTTTTTTTCTGTATATATTTTTAGCTGTCCAATTAATTTTCTTTCTATTTTTTTTTTTGGTAGAGACGGGGTCTCGCTCTTGCTCAGGCTGGTCTCGAACTCCTGAGCTCAGAACGATCCGCCCGCCTCGGCCTCCCACAGTGCTAGGATTACAGGCGTGAGCCACCGCGCCCGGCTATGAGATGAAACTTTACTCTTGAAAGTCATCATGCCAAAAATGTGGATGGAAAGATAGAAAAATTCCAGATCCTTTAGATAACACTAGGTTACTATACTAACTCTAAGACCACCTACCTAGACTTTTCTTAAATAAATAATGAGCACACTGTGTCTAAGTCACTGTCCTATTACTTATAACCAAACATAGCCTAGCAAAGAAACAGTAATAATTTTGAATGACACCCTCCAATATTTGTGTCTGCTTACAAGTGTATGTATGTGTATACACCTACATATATTTGTTTAATTTTTAACAGATGAGACATATTACAAAACAAATAAAAAAAGATATGTTACAAAATGTATAAAATAGAACATAAATAAAAAAGAGGTATCAAATGTAAGGTGATTCTGTATTTTCTTTCTGCGTCCTAAGGTGGTACAGCACGCTTTACTATATACAGCAGAGTATTCCATTCTAAAGGGGAAACATGGGACATTTGTGAGAATGAGATCATGGATAAGATTTAATGTCAAACTATAAAACTTATGGCCCTAACAACCTTGGTGTATCTTAGTGATCAGATGTAGAACTCTCATCTGTGAACACATCTAACATATTTGAAATCTGCTTATATTTTTTTTAAAGCTATACCACTTTTAAGACAGTCCATTTATACTAAGCTGGCTATAGTACATGGTACTATTTTGGCATGTACTTAATCAAGCTTTTTTTTCTAAGAATATAATTTGGTTAATAAATTCATTACAGAGATATTGTCTTCAAAAAATTATATGGATGAATGTCTGCATAAGTAAATGAGGACGGGCCTACTACTCCTGTTAATTCCCATTTGTCTTTCAAGGGTTTCTTCGTGTTCTCTTACTCCAAAGTGGTCCCACATATCAAACATCATTCTCTCCACACACACAAGCTTGTGAACCTCCCATGTGATTAGACCATGAGCTTCCAGGGAGCTGATCCACAGTCTTATGGATGGTTTGACACTGATATGTTCACAATAGGTGTTTAGAGAAGGATGAACTTTTCATACTTCAGCATTTTTCTAAACGTTCATTTTGAAAAGTATTATAATAAATGAAAACCTCTATTTAAAAGAAAAACCTGGGAAATAAATAAATGTTTAGAAGTCAGGACATGAGAAGAGCTCCGGAACAATTTAGGTAAAGAGTGCAAAATTTTATAAGTGAAGGGAAAAATCAACTCCATAGCATGGAGGGGAAGGGAGGAGAAAATAACACACAACAAAAAATGGGAAAGGATTTTCTAAAAGAGAGGGATATGTATGGTAATGAAATGTTAGGCTTAAGATGAACAGAAATGGTGCCAAGGGCCATCCAAGCACCGTGGGGAAGGTCAAGGGCTCAGCTCAAGAAACTACTTCTCCTGGCCTGACAATAGCATCCCATCACTTGGGACCGGGGGCTGTGCAGTTATACAGACCACTCATCTGGTACTTGTTATACGTAGGTTAATGTGTTTTCTTATTTTTTTTTTTTAATGGGTTTTGGTCTCTATCCCCAGGGAAGTCAGGGAGAGTGCTTTGCCTTTGAGTTTTGTATTCTTTTCACATCATGTAGTATACATAGTAAGTAATCAGCACAGTAATTAAACTCGCAGTGAGAGGTGGTGGTGGTTAATTCATTAAAGACAAAATGGGAAGAAAACGTAGGGCTGGAAGACAGAATTCCCTGCAGATTTTGCAATGAAAGTTAATTTATTAATGAATTAAAACGATGACTTTTTTTTTCCCTTAAGTACTGAGCCGAACCTGAATATTATTTACGGAGGTTTCTATGCTGTCAGCACAATGCTGTACACTGTGGGAACACATATTTTGTTGCAGGAACAAGAGTGCTAAATTGGCTATTACAGATAATAATTGCAGTAGACAGTCAAAGAAAGGGAGAGCTTAATTCAGGCTATAGTTATCTCTGAAGGTTTCCCAAAGTGTTGGCATTGGAGCCAGATGTTGAATATGTATGATTTAATTGACACCAGGAAAGGAATTCTGGATGGGAAGAACATCACCTAAGGAAGGAAAATGATGAGGCACAATGTCGACCTAAATAAATTCTTCACAGTCCCACTTGCAAATGTCAGATTCCTTAAGCAGTTTTTTCCTTTCCCCAGTGAGTTCGTGACATGACGGTTCTATAAGAAAAGTTAAGAATCTGATGATGCAACCTAAAAGTGTTTACAATTAGCAAAATGCCTTTAAAGGCCAGAAGCCATTTAAATATGGTCGTCGACTCTGGAAGCCTCTCCTGTGGGAGAAGTGTAAGTGAAACCCGCTGCCATATATAAAATTTCCTGTTGAATCTGCCACTTATCAGACACCCAGGAAGGAGCACTGGCATGAAACTGAGTCATAAAATATTTAACAGTAAAAGAAAATTGCAAGAAGAATGCAGTGGTGTTTGAAAGGGAAACAAACCATTTCTCAGCTGGCAAGAGGCAAAGATAGATTTCTCCCCGCTGCCAAAGATCAGACAATTGTTCACTTTGCTGGCATGGGAGAAATGGGTAGTGTTGGGCAAGGAATTTAAAAGTTCAATTGAGTCGTGGGGCTGCTGTGAGAACTGACGGTTCTCGATGTGTCCCAGAGCCACTAATTCTCACAGCAAATGTAGAAAGGGCCCTTGTTAAAGTTGCATGACATACCTGCCACCTTCCAGTTTGAAACCTTGCTTTTAGAAACTCTGTTCCAGCTTATTTAAACCTTCAGGGGACATAGCTTTTTCAATGGAATTGCATTTATTTGGGAACTGCAGAATGTATTTCCTTCTACCTGCTGGCAAACACCTGCACATACCAACTGCTTTCAACCATAATTGTAATAATGGCAGTGACTGTCACTGGAGCTCTTCGCTTGTGCTAG
Source organism: Indri indri (assembly GCA_004363605.1). Classification (NCBI taxonomy): domain Eukaryota; kingdom Metazoa; phylum Chordata; class Mammalia; order Primates; family Indriidae; genus Indri; species Indri indri. Next base: position 3,609 of record RJWJ010031712.1, read on the forward strand.
GTTCTGTGCTACATACTTCATAGACATTATCTCTGCTCTCCACATCACTTTACTGAAATGGCCCATTCCAGTGTCACCGGCTATCTCTAAATCCAATGGGTGTTTAATTTTTTTTTCCTCATCTTGTTGAAATTCTCAAAAGCATCTGACACTAGTAACCATTCTTGCCTTCGTGAAAAACCTTTCTTTACCTTCTGAGTAATCATATACGCTTGATTTTCCTATTGCTCTTTGGCTTTTGCCAACTTGGTCTCATGTAATCTATATTTAAATGCCAGATTACTTAAGGACTGGCCTTCAAATTAACTCCTAAGATATACTCAGCACCATGCTAAGCATATTCCTTTAGCTATCTTTTTTGACCTTAAAATAACACTATGAAATTGTGCTATTATTTATTGTCCTTATTTTGCAAATGGAGAAATTGAATATTAGAGCATTTAAATCATTGGCCTACGGCTTCATGGCTCTTAGCGCATAACTTCTGGACTCAAACCAATGTAGCCTGACTTTCTCTACCATACTGTTTCCCACAGGCCACATTTTTATTTCTATTCTGTCTTTCACTTTTGTTTATTTCCTAGGTGAATGCTATTCTCAGCGTGGTCCTCAAACCAGTAGCAGAAGAATTATCTACAAGTGAGTGTATTAGAAATGCTAATTCATGGACCCCATCCCAGACATTCTGCATCAGAAACTCTGGAAGTGGATCCTAGGTGCTGCTTTGGAAGCTCTCCAGGTAATTCTCATACACCCTGAATTGGGAGAACCAGCTTCCCTGAGTGATCCTATCTGTTATCATACAAGCCAATAACTCAATTTTATCTGAAATGGAGCTTTCAGCTCCCCATTTTTAGTACACAGGCCACCATTGTTCAAATGTCCCATGTCCCCTGAGGCCTGTGCACATGCTTCCCTCTATGGGGGCCAACTTGCACCAACATCCATCTTTAGATTTCATCCAGATTACATACTAAAAAAAAGAAAACTTCAGAAAAAAAAATTCCCATTAGATATTTCTTTTCTCTATAATATAAACTCTCTGGTTGTGTTGCCCATGAAAGCTTTCTTCTCTCGGGCTCTTGCCCCATTCAGTTCAAGGTCCTCCCTACCTTGCTTTCTGCTCTTTGTCTTTCACTCTTTCAAGCAAAGACATTTTACTGCCGCTCATGGCCTCGAGCCACAGGTAACACACAGGCCTGGCAAGCCCAGCCTTTGAGTCGATTTATCAAAGTCTAACAAAAATGAGCCTCACCCTAGGGGATATTCTCAGATTTGTTACTAGAAACAATAACTTTCATCATTTTCATTTGTTTGTCCCATAGACCATAAGCTTCTGGAAGATACAAATGTGTTTTGTGGCTGTGTCCGTGTGTGTGTGGTATATGTGTTCCTAGGAACTAACCCATCGCCTGCTTCCCAACAGTTATTCAATAAGTATTTACTGAATAACTATCCTCACACAGACCCTTAATTATAGACTTTTACCTGTGGTAGATGAGATTTTTGGTGTGACCATGGAGACTTCAAACCTTCTAACAAAACAGCCTTGCCAGGGAGTTTGAACTGCCTGTTGACTACTCCATAGGCTGAGTTATCTCTCAGGAAAGCAGAGCTACACCATGGATTGAATGCTGTGAAGAAGTGGAGATAACATGGTGACTCGGTAGCTTCAACATCCTGATGAAGGATGCAGGAGGACTATGGTGGGCTTGTCACTGACACAGCAGTAGCAGTCACTTACTCACTTTGGTCAGAAGAAGGGGATATTTAGGCACTTTTGTGGTTGCAGCATGGCCTTGTCTGTGGTTCCAAAAAAAAGTCACAGAATAGCTTGATTGACTGTCATGTGTGCTCATTTGGAAACATCTGGCTGCCAGCAGGGTCGTTTTCCATTTTTTCAGATGTTACTTGACTTACACGTGAGTATTAAGTAGCATGTACTTCAATTCCTTCAGCTAAAGAAAGAACATGCGTATTTGTAGGTGACTGGTCAATCTTGGACTCCAAAAAGAAGAGCGCTGAGCCTATGCTGGTGGGGCCCTTTTAAGCTTCTCCAACACAGAGGGACCTCAGCTAACAGATTTCATGTCTGTGCCTATGTTTCAAGTCAGGTGCATTCAGGGATTCTGATGGGAGGACAGGGCTGAATTACACAGCTCTCCTCCTTCTGGCACTGTGTTCCCTAAGCAATCTTCTAATCGGAACTTGATTTCCTGCCTAAAATTGCCTTTCAAAATAGTACAGCTATCCATGTTGGAGACTGTTTCATTCTATGGGACACCTTTATTTCCCAGATATATCTTATGTGACATATAGTGGGTGAAAGTTCCTTGCACATGCAGCAATAGCCTCCTGTCTGGTCTTCCTACACCCCACAACAGGTTTCTACTACTCAAAGAGTTGACACACCCACCTCAATAGCACATACAAGCTCTCTTCATATTGGGCCTAAAACTTCACTGGGCTTTCATTATACAAGATTAACAAACACTTCCTAGCTCGTTCTGTCACTCCCTACACAAGCCTTCAGAGAAGGCTCCCTGGACCGTACTTCCTGGTCTCTCTCTCACATTCCTTGGGCTCCGTTGACAGTTTAAATACGTTGTTCCCTTACCTCAAATACACAGCTATAATATTAATATATGCCTCTGTCTGACCCGCCCAATCCTAATTGTTTAAGATCTATGTGAAATTTAAGCTCCTACTAAAGTCTTCCCCTACTCTTCAGGTCAGAAGTAGCTGCAAATATTGAGTGTTCCAGCAGCACTTCCTAACTCTAGTACTGTGAGAATCACTCTGATTGCAATTTAACTGCTTATGGGTTTGTTCTTCACCCTCTTCTCTAACTAGATTATGAGTTCTTGGGGATCTGGCAAGGTCATCTCTGTATCCCCATAATTTATCACAAAGCCTGACACGTAGTAGGCAGTTGACGCATGCTTTCTGAGCGAATAAGTACTATGATGGTTATAACAATGACAATTACACCAACATCACAGGCACACCTTCAGAATGATAAGGTAATAGCACCTTGTCACTCCAAATCAGTAATAATGTAATAATGTTTTTGGAAATAAATGATAGAAATGTACCTATGTTTCTATGAATCTACATGAGGCTAATAGCCAAGGATTTTATTTTATGTTCATGGGCTCCATGTGAAACATAAAGCAGTTTATTTTTTAATAAACATGCATATGTTTATTTATTTGAGACCTCTCCCTGGCATTGAAATTTCTTGTTTGCAAAGTATGAGTGGAGGTGATATTAAAAATAATAGGTGGCATGGAAATGACAGGACTAATTGGAATAAATCTGTGCATACATAAACATGAGGCAGGGTCCTGGAGACCCCTGTAGTGCCAGCTGTTAGCCCTTTGGTTTCTGCATTAATACTGAGGAGGGTGAGAACGCTGGTGCACAACATCCAGGGCAGTTAGAGGGTGTGCCATTCAGGCAGATTTGGGCAGTGGTTCTTTGCATCTAGAATAAAATCACTGGAATATCTTTACAGTCGATACAATTAATGAAGCACATTGCTGTATAGCAGGTCTGCTCTCATGGTCTAAATCTGTCTTGAGTTTTAATAATTCAAACCAGACAACCTTTGGATAATAGAGACTTTAGAAGTTGACATGCGATAATAATTCTTGTAGTAAACCTATCAATCACATATAAATATTATTTTCATTTTATGGAAGAGGAACTGAAACACGGAGAGATCACATAATATTCTCAGGATTTCACAATTAGTCAACGGAAAGGCAGGGAAAAACCAGAAATCCCAACCCCATAATGAACGCCTTTTAACATTCCGCAGTTCCACTTGTATTGAGTTTTAGAGTCTTTTAAGGTACATATATTTGAGCCTCTCTTTCTCAAACACAGTATTACTATTACTCACTCCAGAGTGAGTCAATGTAAGAGCAATTAGGAGGTGCTATTATTGTTTAGTAATCCATTTATCTTGGCACCCATCTACCCAATACCCATTTTTTGCGCCCACACTGAAACACTACGTAAGGTAGGTATTGAAGGGAGGTAAAGAGGTACAAAAATAAAATGCAGACAGTGCTTGACTCTGGGATTTCTATTACTTTCTCTTTCAAATTTCCTTTTCATTATTTTATGGCTTTGAAATAATGTCTAAACATTGACATGATTCTCCAAATTCCTTCATAAAAATGAACATCATTCATTTCAATTATTTTAAATCTTATTTTTCCCTTTAGTTCATATTTGAATCTTTTATTTTAGTGCTCAGAAATCCACACACTTCCTTCTCTGCATAGGGCAGGAGGAAGGCATGGGCGCTGCAGCTTCACAGGCCTAGTTTGAAGTCCTGCTTATTAATTTGCAAACTATGTCAAGTGTCACGATAGAAGCAGAAAAAATCTAGGAGAGTTCACAGAGAGGGCAGTTTTGCCAGTAGTGGTATGGTGGCTGCACCTTTGTTTGTGAAAGAGCCTTGGAGAGTGGGGTGAAGTGAGAACTAGACTTCTCTTAATGCTGCCTTTGCATAGGAAACATGTTTTTACTTCTACTGTGTGCTCATTTGGGATGGGTTGAGAGACTGAGATTTTAACAGGACTAACTCTGACGCCCACCTCTAGCCACCACCCTCAGATTCTTGGTCTCTTGCCTATAAATCAGTGTGTGAAGAAAGGTCAATCAGGAGAAGTTTCCAAAAAAAAAAAAAAACTGTCAAAGAGATTTAAGGGAGCAGGATGGCTGACTGCAAAAATTATAAAAATTATATTATTAATGGACTTGAAAAGACTGACAGATAGTTGTTCAAGTAAAAGGACATGTCTTTAAGCTATCTTGTGTCTCCAGCCCTCGCCCTAACTAGCACATGGCTAGGTAACACAACAGTAGATCAAGAAATGCTAAATCAGGTGGAAAAGCTACAAGTTCCTAGGTATCACGGCAAATGAAAAGTTCACATAAGGAGGAGAGGAAATGCAAGCATGCAACCGAAGTCTTAAGGACTAAAAAGACGCAAAGGGACCATATTAAAAGCCAAGAGCACTTGGAAGCTTAAGATACCTGAACGTCAACATATCCAAACTTAAAAAAGAAAACTGCTGACTAAAACAACAGGAAATCAATAATGTAGCATTAACCCCTAAAATGCTACATTTGTTTAAAACAGATGATCTAGAATTTACTCAGTCACTGAAACATTTATCATTTTGACAACATCCAGGTCTTAGGGATACGCAATTAGGTTATAAAATAATTACGCTGCTCTCCAAACCTCCTCACATAAAGTACCTGACACAACTATCATTTCACTTCCTTAAAAAAGGCTCGTTCTCTGTATCTCAATTCATCTTCTTCAGTGACAATGTAGGTCTCATCTTAAGCAAAAGGGGAAAAATTTTGATTTTGGATACCACGTTGGGACTCTGTGTTTTGGCCTCAGTATGTGGAATTAAGTGTGCCCAGATCTAAATAACTAACTTAATGCTTTACAATGTACTTTTGCAGATCTGGTTTTGCATTCCCACTTAACTACTTACTGGAATTTTGAACATAAGTAGGTTGCACATACGAAAACACAGGTTTCATGAAGCATCTACATGGTAGTGGGTCTTGCACAGAGCTTGGCACCAGGCACTTCTTTCCCTTCTTTATCTTTTACTAAATAAGTCAACACATACGTATTAAGCACCAATTAAAGTCATTTATTTATTTAACAATCTATCATTGAGTATCTACTATAAGACTGTTAAATACTGCTAGTTCCTGGGGTGAAAGAGAGGAAATTAGTTCAGAGATGATAAGGCATGTGGCTGCCTTACCAGAACTACCAGGCATATGTGGCTGCCATGTGCCCAGTCTACACTCTGCTAAGTGCTGGCCAAGTACTCGTAACATCCAGCACTTGCTGACCTCTAAGCACTTGTCTGTAGACACTGAATGTGGGTATGGCATCTTAAGATACAAAGAAACCTTCACAGGGCAGCTAATGGCGTTCTCATTTCCTATTAAATAGCTTCGGTCAATAAAGAGTTGCCCCACCAATCACCAGAAGTATGTGATGATCTCACAAGTGCATGGCCTACAACTTGACCATCATGCTGATTTCAGCAACAGAACTGAGACTGTTCTGCATTATTCCTCGAAATTGTTTTACATTTTTATTTTTTGCCAGAGAGGAGAGGTACTCATGTTATGCATCATTCAGCTGTGTTTGTCTCAGGAATCTGTGAAAATGTAGATAAGCAATATGTAGGGCACGAAGAAAAGGTCTGTGGATCTTATTTGACTCTTGACTCAAACATAACCACTTGCTTTTCAGCAAGTTTTCAATTTCTCTGAATCTTATTTCTATAATGTACTTTAAAATACTACTTATTCATTTTATAACAGTTGAAAGGCTCCAATGCATTATAGACACCCAGTAAATATTAATGTATCTTATGATTTTTCTTATTTAAAATTTTTCTTTCTATTTGAATAGACATATCTTTAGAGAATATATACATATGCCCAATAAACAGATGAAAATACGTTCAAAATCATTAGCTTTTATATAAATGAAAACCAAAACCACAATGAAGTATCACTTCACACTCATAGAATGGACAACAGATGTTGGCAAGGATATGGAGAAACCGGAACCCTCAGATCCTGCTGTTGGGAATAAAATGTGCAGCTGCTGTGGAAGACAGTCTGGCAATTTCTAAAATGTGAAACTGAGTTACCATATGACCCAGCGATTCCAGTCCTCAGCCTAGAGAATAGAAAACAAATGTTCATACTTGTACACACATGTTCTTAGAACTATCATTCATAGTAGTCAAAAAGTGGAAATAACTCAATTGTCTACCAAATAATGAATGGATAAAAATGTGGTATATCCATACAACAGAATATTATTCACCAATAAAAGTAATGAATTACTGATACATGCTATATCATGGATGAACCTTAAAAGCATTATGCTTAGTGAAAGAAGGTAGATATAAGACTATATGTTATATGATTCCATTTCTATGAAAAGTCCAGAATAGGCAAATCTACAGAAACAGAATGTAGATTAGTGGCTGCCAGAGTCTGGGAGGAAGAGTGAAAACTTTCTTATCTTTTAACCTTTGTTTTCTGTAAACCCTCTTTTATGTTTGCAGTTTAGTAGGAAGTGAAAGGTGACAAATATGTTTCAATATTTTAAATTCTGCGTAAAAACCACAATTTCATGCTACGCCTTTGTAAACCATTTGAGGAAAAAGAAGGAAAATCTTTCATATACTTGCCCAAAGCTCCTTGCATTATTGACAAAAACTTGATTCCCAGATCTTTGTTTTAGAATACATATTGTTTGAGAAAATTAGTCCATTCTCTTTGACTGTTGGAAAACAATTAAATCTAAAGTCAAACAGCTATAATCGTCTGTTCATTTCCAATCCTTATCTCTCCATTTGTAGAAATTCCAAGTAAGGTGCAGTGAGTAGGCCAGAAACCTATTGTCCAATTCTGCCTCTCTAACAGTGGGAGTTATGAGATCCTCTTCTCTTTACATTGGCTTAAGCTGTTTCCCGATCTGCACTACAATGCCAGTCTTCTTGACGCCTTAGAGTTTAGCAAAGGAAGTGGATTCTCTGTCCCTTCCCACACTGCACTCCATGTATCCTCCTGTCTTCTACTGGTGTGACTTTTTTGGACACACCTAGGAAACAAACTTTTACCCATCCTAGTTGGTGAACCCTTCACCAGGAATCAGATATAGCTCATATACAACAGGGCTCAGCAAACTGTGGTGTGTAGGCCAAATATGGGCTTCCACATGTTTTTGTAATTAAAATTTTTTGGGACACAGCTAAGCTCATTTGTTTATGTAATGTCTATGGCTGCTTTTCAGCTGCAATGAGCTGTGCAGTTGTGACAGAGACCACTTCATGCACAAAGCCTAAAATATTTATTTCCTGGTCCTTTACTGAGAAACTTTGCCAAGCTCGGTATAAAAAACCGAGGAAGGTGGCTTTCTTATAGATTACACATTTGAACTATTAGACATGTTTTGCATTGGTTTCAGTGCTTTAGTGTAATGTATTTTAAATAAATATACATATGTGGAAAAGGCATAGCCAAAAATTAACCACTAGGTCTTGAATTTGATCCTGGTCCTGATGTTTAACTAGCTGTATGATATTGGATAAGTTACTTAATTTCTTTTTTTTTTTTTTTTTTTTTGAGAAAGAGTCTTGTTCTGTTGCCCGGGCTAGAGTGCCATGGCATCAGCCTAGCTCACAGCAACCTCAAACTCCTGAGCTCAAGCAAACCTCCTGCTTCAGCCTCCCCAGTAGCTGGGACTACAGGCATGCGCCACCATGCCCAGCTAATTTTTTCTATATATTTTTAGTTGTCCAATTAATTTCTTTCTATTTTTAGTAGAGACGGGGTCTCGCTCTTGGTCAGGCTGGTTTCGAACTCCTGAGCTCAAACAATCCGCCCGCCTCAGCCTCCCAGAGTGCTAGGATTACAGGCGTGAGCCACCGCACCTAGCCTACTTGATTTCTTTAATCCTCAGTTTCCTTACCTATAAAATGAGTAAAATCAGAGTACCTAACCATTAGAATGATTTTGGCTATGAATTCAGAAAACTCAACTGAAAATGGCTGAAATCAGATATATCATATGAGATAAATAACATTATCTCACTTAACAAGAAGTGGTTCCTTGGTTGTCTAATTCAAGGACTTAACTGGCTCTCCAATAGAGAACTCATTTTGCTGAGCCATCAGTGGTTTTGTCCTTAGGCGAGGCTCTCTTGTCACAGGTAGCTGTCGTGATTTTAGGCGTCGCATCTAGACATCACCACTCCTGTTCCATCAGTAAGACTTGAACCCCTTGTCCACCTCTTTCGCAGTCTCCAGCATGGGCACTGGCATTCCTCTGAGCAGTTTAGTGAAATAAATGCACAGCCATGTGACAGACAGCAAGCTAACTATCAGAATAAAACTAGAATCGACTTGGTAGGAAAGGCCACAAGGGATGAAATGTGAGCAATAGCCAACAATATCTGCTAAGTTTTTTATGAGGATTAAATAAACGAATGCAAGGAAAACCACATAGTGTGTGTTTAATAAATGTCGGCTCCTCCTTAGAGCTGTGATACCATCTTTTTGTTAGATTTGTTGGTAGCGTCCTTCCAAAAAGTATCCTTTAATATCAAATATGCTAGAATTAACTTTTCTTGAGAGTTTTAGAAGAAATGCATATTATTCCATTAGATAACTGAAAAATTTCTAGGATCTAGTGAGATAGAATGATTATCATTATTTAAACACAGACACCCCTGTATCATTTTTGCAACACACACTCATGTATCAGTGATATTTGTGTTCATCTTGTATTAAGTGTGTATTCAAACATTTATATATCCCCAAGGTCACTCAGTGTAATTAACTGCAAAGTAAACTTAATTAGGGCAAATGAATGTGCTATTTTCTTTACAAAATCACTCACCAAATGCCCATGATTATTAAAAGGAAGCCCCCTTCCTTTGCCCACCTAATTCTTGTGTGGCTCAGGCATCTGTCTTCTCAAGCTATTACCTGCAGCCTCTCTTATCTGCCCTCAAAGACAGCAGCCCACATTCCCTTTGTCACAGCTCTTATCACATTGTATTGTAAATGCTAGTTTACATGTTTCTTTCCCCTTCACCAGACTGTGAACTTTGAATAGGCCAAGTTCTAATACACAACATGTACTCCTTCCATGCTTTGGGGAAAAATAATGAATGAATGTGAATGCACCTTGAGAATGTCCACACTGAAAGAACACTGCCCTTCTTTCTACATCCGTGGCCAGGGAGGAACTCTTGTTTGCGCTAACCAGATTCAAAGACTCGTCCTTTTTCTCCCTTTTCCCTCTCCCAGTATCTTCAATAAGACAGAAAGCTTTGAGCCATCCAGCAGTATGTTGTCTTTCTCTTCCTCCTCCCTGGCCAGGGCAAGACATTGTTTCATGAATGGAAAGAAGAGACAGACTGAGACCCCACCCAAATTAAGAGTCAGTGAACGGGTATATACGAACCAGGAAGAGCAACTTGTAGACAGTCTGAGCAGGGGTCAGAAAACCCCAAGAACTTAAATTGCTAACTTCTAAGATACTTATTTAAAACAATCTCACCCAAAATATAAGCACACAAATGTTCAAAACCTTAGTTATGTAAGTAGTGACAAGACAGACTACAAGAAAAAAATGTCCGTAGAGAATGATGAATACAGAGTTTTGAAAGCCCCTAACTCCTGCACTGAGGGATGTTCTAGGAAAATGCCTTCATCTAGCAAAACTCTCCCTTTAATCTCTGCCTTTTGAAATCCCATCCTTTTTCCCATGAGCAACTCAGAATCAGTTCAGCTGTGCACGCATCACCAGTCTTCCCACCTGGCATTAACCTTGGTCTCCTCTCTGCTTCCTCAGCATTTTGCTGCTGTTTTTACTGTAACATACATTACTCTCTGCCTTGTGTGCCAGCTATTTTTGTGGGTGTTTGTCATCCCTGCCTCCCACTGGGGAGACCGTGAGCTCCTTGAGGGAGGGGCCATGATTTGCCCACCATTTTGCCCCCATGGCCACAGACCATCTAAACTAATATAGAAGCAAACACAGGGGCGCATCACGGCTGAACAAGTTCTTCCCGTCACATTTTACTGCAAACTGAAAGCTTCTTTGTGAACAGACTGTTTTCCTTACGCAAGTAGGATTTTGAAAAATGAAAAATTATGTTCAAAAACTTGATTGTTGATCCATTTTGTGTGATTGCCTATATAAGTAGAAAAACATTCTTTTTTTGTTAGAGTGAGGATATTGCACCAAGTATAAATGGCTATGTTTGCCTAGTTCTGTTTCTTGGGAAGACCTACATATCTTTCTAATTTAATTGCCTCAAGAGATTGGATTTGGCAGATAGTGTTAGATCATAAAAGTCAGTTTCTTTACCTGTGGCCCTCCCAAGCATTTGAGACCAAAATATCACAAATGGACCACAGCAGAGCTATCAAAGATAAGTGACTGATTGTTTTCGTGATATTGATCTCATCCCAGTATCGAGATGAGACAACATGTAATATGCCTTTTTTTAGGTTCTTCAGGAAAGGACAATATTTGCAAAACCTGGACATGATCAAAATCTAACCACAAGCTGCCTTGTAGGGTGGTGGATCCCCCATCATTGCAGGCATGCAAGCACAGGCTGGACTGGCCACTGATCACAAGTGTTGAGAAGGGATTTCCTCCACTGGGCAGACGGTTGGACTAGATTGCCACTAAGGTCCCATCCACATATGTTAGTCTGTGAAAGGTCATCCCTGGATTTAAACTGAGAGGAAGAGCCAGAGTGACAAGAGTGAAACTGTCCATTCCCCAGTTCCCTTGCTCTCCATGGCATTCGACAGGCAGTTGGTGGTGTCACGATGCTACACAAATGTGAGGCGTAGGCTTCCAGGCTCAAACACAGCATGTACCAAACACACTGACACAGTGTCTTAGTCAAAAATTTGAGCTGTGAAAGCTGATTGATTTTGCATCCAACTGAAATTCTATTTCACAGCCAAGCAGTTCCCCAGCTGTGAAAGGATGAACACTATGGCTCCAAAGAAACGAACAATCCCTCTCTGCTACTCAAAGCGTTCTTGTGATTCCCTTTGGGTGACAGACGACTTTATGGGACTGTTGTTCTGACAGACTCAAGTATTTCGACCAGTGGGCAAACAATTGTCCATAAACCTATGTACTTCTCTGTGTTAGGTACTCACTGGTTCTCTGCCAGCGGAGCAGGATGGAGCTCACAGGGAGGGCCTCTGCCTGCTCCTGTTCACAAACACTCCCTGGTGTCCAGCTTGCTCCTGTCTGCATGGAGATTATAATTTCTAAATGTCCAAGGGTTTTCTAATAGTACTGAACAGTAACGTGTGCCCAGTCAAGCTCCAAGAATAGGGAACATTTATTTTTGCCCCATCTTCCCCATGATGTAAAACCACGTTCTACCTTCATAAACATGTTGAATGGTCAAAACGGCTTTTTCCAAATGCATTTAAAAAATGACTCTAGGTACAGCTACAAAAAGTAAGAAGAGAAAAAACCAAATGGTCTTCAGTGGGGAATGACTAGGTTGAAACATGTCCTTTCTTTCTGATGTCTCCAAACCTTTGGATATGGTCATGTGAACTTCAAATCTTTGAGAGGGGCTTTTAGGAAGCATGTTCTGCAGCTAATTTGACCATGGGAACCTTTGTTTCCTGGCTCCCATTGAAATTTCAGTTCCACAGAAGCTTAAAAATGTTTCTGATTTTTGACCTAGTAATTCTGCATAGAAGCTGTCTAGAAAAAAACTATCCTAAATATGGAAAAAATATTTTGTTCAAATATTGCATTGCCATATTACCTATACAAATAGAAACATTAAAATGGCACATATTTCTAATAACAGAATGGTTAAGTAAATTATGTTAAAGTCACATTGTGGGACTTTATGCAGTTATGAAAGATGATGCTTATGAATCATCTGTTAAACTTATTATAACATAATTTTAAACAAAATAGAAAAATATAAGTATATTATGTATTCGTGACTGTGAAAAAATAAGGTAAATCTACCAAACATGACTGCAAAATACGGCAAAACATAACAATAGTGTAAGGGTTATACAACTAAATGTAATTTTTAATGATATTCCTCTTTCAACTTGTTCAGAATTTTCAATTTTTTTCTTTTACAGATGCCGTTTACTCATAAGAAGCAGTACATATATTTAGGAATGTTAGACCAGGAAAATAATATCCTTAAAAATGATGCCAGACCTGGCTTTAATATTAAGGTCTTCTACACTAAAGATGCAAATTTGGAAAACCATTAGATAGTGGATAGCAGGAGAATATTTATAGCCAAAAGATTTTTACTGCCGTAATGAATTGTCAACAGGAAAGTAGGAGAAAGACAATCAATGGATGCTAAGGAATTTGCACCTCAGGTAGACTCCAGAGGCTAGGTGTATTCAGGAGGGAAACCCCTAGATATGGCTGTGGTCCATAGTCACAGAAGCCCATGGAGGACAGCCAGAAACCAAGTACACAGAGCTCCTGCTTCCTGTGATGAGTTGCCCATAGTGTGGCCTTCACGACTAGCAATCGTGGCCTCCAGGAGTCTGTTTATCTGATAGTGTATAAGGAAAGATTTGGAAGGGGATCTAAGTGACATTGCCAACAGGAAAGCACATTAGACATTTGGTTTTGGAGTCAGAAATGGCTGGCACCTGAGCAGTTAGAGTGAAGGAATAAGACAGAGTATACTATGTGGTCAATAAATTTAGTTTCATTCTTTAGAGTCACTCCTGATGTAACAAGAGATCTAAACATGACCTTGCCTTTGCCTTAGAAATGCATGTTGTGTACTCCATAACCCCTGTTCGGGATGTCTTCTGTTTCAATGTGTCCCAGACTAGTAATGTGCTCCTGAAATGTAATTTCAAATCATTCTTATTTTTAAAAAAGACCACAAAAAACTAAGTCATCACTTATCTTTAGACAAAAGAAAGAAAAAATTACAAAATAAATGTTAATTACATAAACTCTGAGAAAAAGTGAGACTTTTATAAGAGACCATAATGGATATAGAATTAACTAAATTCTTCTCTTATAGGAATAATTCTTTAAAAATAAAAAGTTTGTTTTTCAGTAGAATGCAGCTCCCCAATAAGTTCGCACCCTGGTAGTAGATAAGAAGAGAATCCACTCTAAAAATATCTCAGTAAAAACAGAAAAAGCTGGTATTTCCTTCCATGCTCCTGGAACAGCCACCTCTGGGACCGAATGGCCCTCAGCTGTCTAGTTGCCTTATCCTCACTCTCCTCTACATCTGTGCTTCTGGACGTAGGGGAAGGGTGCAGAAAATGGCTCAAATCTGTAGTCTGCATGAACTGACTTCATTTCTTACAACTGATCAGTTGCAGAAAAGTACTACACATGACCGCCAACAGCAGAATCTACAGAATTCCATAAATAAGCATTGGTGAAGCAATCTCAGGGATAAACACATTCAAACTTTAAACTTCTGGCTCAATAACTTCTAGTATGTGCCCACATATTCCCCTCTGGTATGGAGACTTGAATAGGTGTTGCTATTCACTCATTTATTCAAATTACCTTACTAATGATTTGCCAGGCACTTTGGAAGGTCTATGTGACAACAAGAGATGACTAGACATGGCCCAGCATCCTGAAATCAATCCAGAGCAGTCACAGGACCCCAAACCCTACCCATGGTGAGGCAAACAGAAATTGAGCAATGCTTGCTCAAACCAGTTATGGACTTGACCAGAGACCACAGGAGCAGAAGTCCATAAACCATATTCCTCTATATTCGTGGATTGGAGAGATGCTGGCCAACAAATCGGTAAAAAACATGGATTACAATGGATATGCTAATTACCTCAATCTAATTACTATACATTGTTTTTATTGAAACATCACTATGTACCCCATAAATATATACAGTTATTGTGTGTCGACTAAAAAATAAAATAAAGTATGGATTTAACTCCAGAGTCTAGAATGCTACTCTAGCCACTGAGGGGTGTGGCTGAAGGTCTTATACTTTGAGGATGAACATGCAAGAAACATTCAGACAGGATCCTAGTATCTTCACTGCCCCTTCTCCTTCTAGCAAATGTTCCCTTCATGAACTTCTGAGCCAGAGTGCTGGCCTCTGCAGACTAAGGATATGGGAGTTTTGTTCAGGGGACAGATGAAGGTATCTACCAAACACCTACTCCTTATACCACGCTATAAACTAAATTGTATCCCCCCAAAATTTATAAGATGAACCCTTGACCCCTAATGCAACAGTTTTTGGAGATAGGGCCTTTAAAGGAGGCAATTAAAGTTAAATGAGATCATAAGAGTAGGTCCCTAATCTGGTAGAATCAGTGTTCTGATTAGAAGCAGCAGAGTGTACGTGCACAGGGAAATGCCATATGAAGACTCAGAGTGAAGGCAGCTGACTACAAGCCAAGGAGAAAGGCCACTGGAGAAACCAAACCTGCCAAACCTTGACCTTGGACTTTGAGCCTCCAGAACTGTGAGAAAATAAATTTCTGTTGTTCAAGCCACCCAATCTGTCCATAGAATGATTTGCATATCACATATGTTAGCCTATGTAAGAGAGCGAACATATCTACTAAGTTTCAGACATCATGTGAACACAAAAAAGGCAACTGTCTGTCTCAAGGAAATTGCATTTGGTTTGCATTTATAGCTGAAGCATCATTAAGCTTCCATGATATACTCATATCTCTACCTACTCCAAGGTAAACTCTTTGGGGTTTCATTTCCTGTAAGATCATTACAATATTGGAGGAATTCATGTTAACGAAGATGATAGATAGATAAAGCAAAGGACAATATTTTTAATCCCGGCCTTTCTCAGACTTTCTTAATTGTAGCTCCAGGTATCTTGAAACTGCAAACTCAGCCCCATACTGCTGAGGGAGTCTTTCCCATGGCAACTGGGAGTGACGTAAGGAGTACTTGTGGTAAGCCAAGGGCATCTGCCTGGCCCTTGTAGCTTTC
>RJWJ010031713.1:0-19098 GCA_004363605.1 Indri indri
GCACCCTCCGAGAGATGGACACGCTTGGGACTGGGACTTGGGGGGAAGGGGGGGCAAGGGCAACATACGTAACCTAAACATCTGTACCCCTATAAACAACAAACAATAAAAAACAACAACAACAACAAAAAAACTAACAAATAAACAAAAATTCTCTGTAGTCAACAAGCACAGAAACACCAAAAGAGCACAGTGGTAGCTCAGCTCTGTAAAGAAAATGCCAAACACATAAGCCAGAGTAGGATCAGGCTTAAGGGTTAGATAATTCTCCTTTCTGAGTTTTCTAGTTCTTAGCTTATCCTTGTCATGTGCTTGTGATTGGATGGGCATCTCTTCTCAAGTGGCGGTATATCATCCTATCAAAGTATTTTTAACGTCCATTTAAAAGAAAGGCTAGTAGACACTATTTTAATCTCCTAGTAAATGGATATTTTCTCCCTCAGTATGAACAAGACATTTTCACATCTTCGAGTTGGATTAAATTTTCTAAATAATAACTCCTCCTTAGTACCTTTTCTTTTATGCTTTTGAGGATAAACTTGAAAGTCGAAGTAATAGATCAGAATGAATAGTAACTAGCATAAATTATCCTCCATTTGATGGTGTATTCCCTTTCCTGTAGAAATGAGCACACCTTTGTAACCTCAGAATAATAATTCATGGCCATTTCTCTGCTAAATGGTCCCTTACGAAATGCACTCACCTTCAAAAGGAACCTAGTCAGTTCCTATTCATCACCATAATCTGCCTGGGACAATCCACCAGAATATGCCCAGCAGTAGAAAGAGCAGCTGTAGTGTTATAGAAAGAGTTCAGTTTGGGACCAGGAGACTTGGGTTCAAGTCTCAGCTCTGCCACTTACTAGCTGTGTGACCTCAGGAAACTCACTCAAGATATTTCAGCCTTCAGTTGTCTTATCTGTAAAAGAGATAATTTGGGGGCCTAAAAGATTTCTAAATTTTCTTGCTGTCTAGGAACTCTATACCATCTGCACTATAAAGCCTGTAGATGTACTATAGGCTCAGATTTATCTTTCACTGATGAATACAGGCATTCAAGACATATTTATAGAGCTTCTCCTATGTGCCAGATAGTGTGTTCTATGCTGGGAAAGCCGATATAAATAAAACAAAGTCCTTCCTCTCAAGAAAATCGCAACTTAGAATGGGAGATAGACAGGTTGAGATGAAATTTCAACACAAATAAATGACTGCTATGAGGAGATGCCTTTCATATGACAGAGACTCAAAGTGTTGCAGAACTTATAACTTACCAAAAGAGATAGTGTGATGGATTTTTGAAGTTCAAAGAAAATAGTATTGAAGTTGAAATAAATGGTCTTTTTGTGCACAAAACATTACATTTGAGGTGATAAATGAAGGGTAAAATTTAACCCCCACTGACCATCTTCACTAAGTCACATCTGTAAAGCAATAGACATGGAGTTGGATTGAAACGCTAAAAATAAAAGGAAGAGCCCTTCCTTCTGCATGCATGCTTCCCACGAGTGGCTGGTTCCTAGGTGGAAGGGTGGAAAACCCTCAGCTACCTGTGAAATTGACACTGCCCTGCACGGGATCCCTGTGGTCAGTTCCTTTTCTCCCACCTGTCTGACTGCCCAAGATATCGATGTCAGTTCCTCAAGGCCATCCCTTGGCCCAACAGGTGAAGAAGGAGGAGGAAGAAGAGTCCCCTCTGGACCAGCTGACCTCCTGCTCTGGCTGTGCCACCTCCCACTGTACAGCGCAGGAGTGCAGGGCCCAGCACCAGGAGTGGCAGCAGAGCCAGCCACAGGGGCAAGACTTCGGGGATTGCATCGGTGAACAGTAAGCAAGGGGGCAGGGAGGAGCTGCAAAAAAGGAAAGAAAAAGCCAGTGCCCACCACTGAGCCCCCAAAACACCTGTCCCCAGGGGATGTCCTGCAGAAACCAGCACACAGAGAGATCACGAGAGGGAGAAATCCTATATGGAGGAAGTGTGAACCGGGAGGTATAAAACTTAGAGATAGTCTTTGGAACTAGGGTTGTTAAGAGCCAGACAGTACTGGCAGGGTTGAGGAACCTGCAGCCTTCTGATTTCAAGATTGTTCTTCTTTAAGCACCAAAGGAGGCAAGAAGATCTTCATCTTTCTCTGCTGCACCCCTTTTAATAAAAGGATTTATAATGTAAAATTTAGATTCAGTCAGAAGGCCATACTTAAGGACCAGAAAGGCCACATTTTGCCTTAAGGCTGCCGGTTCCCCACCCCTGCAGGGGTTGGACATGACTGCCACAAAGAGCTGTCCTATTTTCATAGTCAGATCCCACACTTCCTCATCCATCTTGTGCCATCAACACTTGCCATGTAAAACAAAAAGTGGAGTAAGGGGTGCTCCCCAACCCCACATATGGGGTCAGGGTGCCAGGTACTGAGATGATTACAGGAACATTTTCATTTTAAAAGTAAGTTCACAATCTAAAGGGTAAGTTGGTTACCTAATCAGTTCTTCATTTATTCAGTCATGATTTCAACGAGTATTTCTAAGGCATTGTGTTAGAAACTGATGTTATGAATGATGTGACCTCTGCTTTCATGTTGATTAGAGTCTAGTTTGAGAGATGGAAATAAAACAACACTGGAACAACTAAAAATAAATAAGTAAAAGGAAGAAAGGAAGGAAGGAACGTGCGAAGAGAAGAAGGGAGAAAGGGAAGGAGGAGGGAAGAAAATCCCTTGCAAAGATGGGTGAGCAAGGAAATATTCTCTCTCTTAATATTGATTAGATTGCCTTCTTTTATTAGACAGTTCTGGTATAATCAGCCAATACCGTTATTTTTAATAAATACTTTTTGAATATGAGCCAGAGGCTGTAAGGAAGGAAAGGTGAGCCTGACACCTTCACTGACCAGGGAACTGCTTAAGGTCTTCTGCCCCTAAACACTACAATATTTTCTAGAAAGGGTTGAAATGATGAGTGAATGAATTGTGCTCTCCCCTAAATTACTAAGCATATATAAAATAAAGGAAGTTAACTAAGCCAATCCTGGTACCAAGTGCAAACATGGAAAATAATTACTAGAAGATAAAACTAGTCAATTCAGCTTGCCACAAAATTACAGTGGGTGAAGCTCAAAACAAGATCAGTTATGGTGCTTTACTCTCCATTGCATTGCTTATATCATCTTTCTTAGAGAATCGTCAGCTCGTTTTTCTTAAGAAACTTCACTTTTACATGACTCTGCATGTCTCAATGAGACCCGGGGAACATAAATGTGTCATTAACACATTCTGATCTCACTGCCTCTACTCTTGGTTTCCTACCCAGCTCAATCAAGAAGTGCCCTCATACTGTTAGGTAAGTCTCCAATCTTCTGTTGCTCAGAATCTTTGGAGAGGAATCTTTGATTCTCTAGTTTATGTCCTTCCAACACTTTCATTCAGTTTTTCGAAATATAGTCATTGAGCACTTACTATGTATAAGGTGCTGTGCCAGTCTTTGCCTTCACAGAACTTCCCCCACAGATCCAAATAAGGAATACAAGCAGAAACAGAGGTGTACAGGTTAAAAACAACTTGAAAGTTTGTAGTGTTTGCTTATTTCTGTGGTGTAAATACACACACAATGGCCAATTTTAATCTATCAACATGAGGTCACTGCAAGTGGAGCTGAGGATATACACAATTGGCTCTTGTGAGCTGGTGTGAGCAAGCTCCAGAACACCTATACTCTACTGAACAGGTTAGTAAACAAGCATTTGCTTTATGGACTGATATGTTCCATGATGAATAAGCAAAAAAAAAAAGTATAAGTACTAATATTTACAGAACATTTACTACACATATGTGTGTACATGTATGTATATGTAGGCTATACAGTATATATACATAGTATATATATATGTAGTGTGTGTGTATATATGGGAGCTAATTGCTCTATATGTATCATCTCATTTAATCCTCATCACAACCTTCTGAAGTAAGCCCTACTGATACCCAAGTTTTACATAAAAGGTAATTAGGCTCAAAATATAATTAAGTATTAATAATTTGCTAAAATCTAATAGCTAGTAAATAATCAAGCAGGGATGCAAACCCATGTGAATTTGGTACCATAACCTGCATTGTTAGCTTCTATACTCTATTGCCTCTCTTAGAAAACATGCAGGCTTGAAATCCTCGTTAAACTATTCCAAAAAATTGAGGAGAAGGGAAAACTCCCAAATTCATTCTATGAGGCCTGTATCAAAAGCAAAGACACAACATAAAAAGAAAACTACAGGCCAGTAACTCTGATTAACATAGGTACAAAAATCCTCAACAAAATACTAGCAAACCAAATTCAACAACACATTAAAAAGATTATTCATCATGATCAAATGGGATTCATCCCAGGGATGCAAAGATGGTTCAACATATGCACCCCTCAATCAATCAATGTGATGCATCATATCAACAGAACGAAGGACAAACACTATATGATCATTTCAATTGACTCTGAAAAAAGCTTTCAATAAAATTCAACTGCCCTTCATGATAAAAACTCTCAAAAATTGGGTATAAGAGGAACTTAACTCAACACAATAAAAGCCATACATGACAGACTCACAGCTAGTATCATACTGAATGAGGAAAAGTGAAAGCCTTTCCTCTATATCTTGAACAAGACAAGAGTGCCCACTTTCACCACTGTCATTCAACATAGTACAATCTGAACAAGAAACCAAGAGAGTAATCCCATTTACAATAGCTATAAATGAAATGAAATACCTAGGAATAAACTTAACCAAAGAAGTGAAAGATCTCTATAATGAAAGCTATAAAACATTTATGAAAGAAAGCGAAGAGGACACAAAAAAATGGAAAGATATCCCATGCTCAACAAGTTCTAGCTACAACAATCAGACAAGAGAAGAAAATGAAGGGCATCCAAATTGAAAAAGAAGTAAAATTATCCTTGTTTGCAAACGATATGATCTTACATCTAGAGAAACTTAAAGACTGCATAAAAAACTATTAGAACTGATAAATTCGGTAAAGTTGCAGGATACAAAATCAACACACAAAAATCAGTAGCATTTCTATATGCTAACAGTAAACAATCTGAACAAGAAACCAAGAGAGTAATCCCATTTACAATAGCTATAAATGAAATGAAATACCTAGGAATAAACTTAACCAAAGAAGTGAAAGATCTCTATAATGAAAGCTATAAAACATTTATGAAAGAAAGCGAAGAGGACACAAAAAAATGGAAAGATATCCCATGCTCAAGGATTGGAAAAAATCAATATTGTTAAAATGTCCACACTACCCAAAGCAATCTACAGATTCAATGCAATCCCCATCAAAATACCAATGACATTCTTCACAGAAATAGAAAAACAATTCTAAAATTTATATGGAACTACAAAAGACTGAGAATAGCCAAAGCTATCCTGAGCAAAAAGAACAAAAGTGGAGGAATCACATTACCTGACTTCAAATTATACTACAGAGCTGCAGTATGCCAAAACACCATGGTACTGTCATAAAAACAGACACATATACCAATGGAACAGCATAAAGAACCCAGAAATAAATCCATACATCTATAATAAAATTATCTTCAGTAAAGTTGCCAAGAAAATACAGGGGAGAAAGGACAACAAATAGTACCAGGAAATCTTCAGTAAAGGTGCTGGGAAAGCTGGATATTCATATGCAGAAGAATGAAACCAGACCGTTATCTCTCATCATATACAAAAAAATCAAATCAAAATGGATTAAAGACTTAAATCTAAGACCTGAAACTATGAAACTACTCAAAGAAAGCATTGGGGAAATGCTTCAGGACATCAGTCTGGGGCAAGGACTTCTTGAATAACACCCCCAAAACACAGGCAACCAAAGCAAAATTGGACAAATGGGATTACATCAAGTTAAAAAGCTTTTGTACAGCAAAGGAAGCAATCAACAAAGTGAAGAGACAACCCACATAATGGGAGAAAGTATTTGCAAACTACCCATCTGACAAGGGATTAATAGCTAGAATATATAAGGAGCTCCAACTACTCAACAGAAAAAAAAATCAATTTACTATGATTAAGAATGAGCAAAGTGGAACCCATTCTACTAAGCAAAGTATCCCAAGAATGGAAAAATAAGCACCACATGTACTCACCAGCAAACTGGTTTCACTGACCAACACCTAAATGCACATATAGGAATGACATTTATCGGGCATCAGGCAGATGGGAAGGGGGAGAAGGGTATGGGTATATACATACATAATGAGTGCAATGTGCACCATCGGGGGGATGGACACACTTGAAACTCTGACTCAAGGCGGAGGGGTGAGGGGGGCAAGGGCAACGTACATAACCTAAACATTTGTATCCCCATAATATGCTGAAATTAAAAAATGGGGGAAAAAAAAGAATGAGCAAAGAATCTAAATAGACATTTCTCAAAAGAAGACCTACAGATGGCCAACAGGTATATGAAAAAATGCTTAACATCATTAGTCATCAGAGAAATGTAAATCAAAACAATAATGAGATATCATCTCACCCCAATTAAAATGGCTTTTATCAAAAACACTGTCAAAAATGAATACTGGTGAGGATGTGGAGAAAGGGGAAACCTAGTACACTATTGGTGGGAATGTAAATTAGTGCAACCGCTATGGAGAACAGTATGGAGGTTCCTCAAAAAACAGAAAATAGAACTACCATATGACCCAGCAATCCCACTGCTGGTATATATCCAAAGGAGGGGAATTCAGTATATTGAAAAGATACCTGCACTCCCATGTTTATTGCAGCACTATTCACAATAGCCAAGATTTGGAATCAACCTAAGTGTCCATCAATGGATGAATGGATAAAGAAAATGTGGCACATATACACAATGAAATATTATATAGCCACAAAAAAGTGAAATCCTCTTATTTGCAAGAACATGGATGGAACTGGAGAACATTATGTTAAGTGAAATAAGGCAAGCAAATAAAGACAAATCTTGCATGTTCTCACTCACACGTGGGAGTAAAATATTAAAAACAATTGATCTCATGGAGATAGAATGGAACGATGGTTACCAAAGGCTGGGAAGGGTAGCAGGGAGAAGCTGATAAAGTGGGGAGGGTTAATGGGTGAAAAAAATATAGTTATATAATTAGATAGAATGAACAATATTTTGTAGCACAGCAAAGTGACTATAATCAACAGTAAATTATGGTATACTTTAAAGCAACTAGAAGAGTGGAATTGGAATGTTGCAACACAAAGAAATAATATTAATAAATGCCTGAGGTGATGGATACCCAAATAACCCCGGTTTGATTAATTATTAAATAACATTGTATGCCTGTATCAAAACATCACATGTACCCCATAAAGATATACAACTATTATGTACTCAAAATGATTAAAAATTTTAAAAAAAAGAAAACCTGCTGGTTTAAGACTACACAAAGGAGTACTTAAGAAGACTTGGGAGCAGAGAATCAAAGAAGTCCTCTGCAAGGCAGTCACAGCTGAGGCCTAAAAGTTAATGAGTTCTGTGGCAGAGACTCCCGTGTCTTGTAGGTAAATTGATAGACTACATTTCTCACTCTCACTTTTAAATGGAGTGACTATATGATTGGGCGGGGGGTGGGGGTGGTGTGTGAATAAAGCATGCCACTTTTAGGCCTGGTCCAGAGATTCTTGATTTTCTCTCTTTCCCCATTCTCCACTGAGTGGGGACATCTCCTAGGACCTACAGGACAATGAAGCCATGGAGACAGAAGGAGCCTGGGCTCCTGAATGACCATGAGAAAGGCCTGTGAACTAGAAATGGTATCACTGGACTCTGAGCAAATGAGAAATACAGTCATTGCGGTAAGTCTCTGACAATTTCGGATTTATCTTTTACAGCAGCTAGAAATGCCTTGCCTATTGCAAAGAGTGAGCCAGACAAAGAAGGCTGAATGAGGTGAGGAACAGTGTTCCAAGCCAGAGGAAGAGAGTGACCCAGAGGTCAAGATCATGCTCAAGGAACTGACAGAGAACCCAAAGTATTTGGAACACAAAAAAAAGGAGGAAAGAGAGGTAAGATACAATCCTGGAAAGGCAGACAGAGCTATAACATTAAAGCCTTGAAGCCATGTTGGGGACTTTATATTTTATTCAAAAACTATCAGAAAGCCATTATTAAAGGGGCTCACAAAGTGGAATGCCAGGATCAAACGCAAGCCTTAGAAAGATCCCTCCAGATGCAGAATGGAGGATGGATTACAGAGAGCCAAGACTGCATCTAGGGAAATGGGTTCGGAGACTGTTGCAGTAGCCCTGGGAGAAAATTGATATTGGTTGTCCTTCCTTGATGGTAGGTTGGCCTTAGATGATGGAAACAGAGATGGAGCAAAATCAACAGATGTGAGAGTTCTTTCAAAGTTGGAGTCTCAGTCTAGGACTTGATGACACAGACACTGGCTACACTACAGAGACACATGCCACAGCAGGATGCCCTGTCTCACCATCACTTCTGCCATGGCAGACTATTCCCAGAGGCAGAAACAGCAAGATGAACTAGCCCTGGACATAATGTGGATTCTATATCCATGGCGATTCTCTTAGTTGCAGATAACAGAAAAACTCTAGCTAGTTTAAACAGATAATTGTTTATTGAAGGATATTAGTCATTCACATAATTTTCTCAAGGGTCAGAGAAGCAGAAAAACAGGTTCTTTAGCCAGAATTAACAGCAAAATCATACTACAATGCTATTTCATTGGTATTATAATTTTATTTCTTTCCACTGCTGGCCTGAGGCCCTGTAGCTGTGCTCCAACATGACCAAGGTTGGGTACATCATATATCCTGAAATCCCTGACACTCCTCCTTCAGAAATCAGATCTAACTTTCACCATCCTTGCCATGGTGGTTTTCCCCAAGGTAACTCTTTCTTTGTGCACTAGTATTCTCAATTCAAGTTCTGGCCAGGGTATTCTGCCTGCAAACACCAAAGCCACATGCCGAAGCCCCAGTAGAAGGGAAGTTAGGAAATCAAATAATCTTTGTCTTCTATAGTGGCAGGTTACTTATAAATAATGTAATAAATTCCTCAAATGTAGAAGAATATTCAAAGATGTTGGGTGACTAAAAAGAATGACAAATGTTCACCTGATGACCTACCAGGGGTAATTAGGGCTGAAGTCTTAATTTGTCTGCACAGAAGTGAAGAACTGCAAGAGGCAGCAAACCGAAGTGGTCAAAAGTAAAATGAACTTATTTCAAAACAACCAGGAAACTAAGAAAGGATAACCAATATCAAGACACAAATCCATTCACAATCTTCAAAATACAGGTTCCAACTTTACTTAATAAATACATTCCTCAAAAATTTTTTAAAAGAAAATAACAGAAATGGACTACCAAAAGCAATCCTGTACAGAATCCTTTCATACAGCAAACAATTAGACTTTAATGTGTTTCATAACCCCTGATTGACTGTATTGGTTTGCTCAAGGTAGGACACAGGTATTCAATAAACAAAGTAAGCAGAAAGGGATAGTGGTTATTAACTATGCAAGGAATATCTGGTGAAGGATAGTGTGTCTGTGGCTGAAACCAATGACCTAGTTAAGTAAGAGGAGATCATATGAGGTCCCTCTGGCAAAGTGCAAAGGATCACAGAAACCCTAGGAGATCTATTTGTTGAAAAGAGAATGATCCTATCTAAACTGACCTTTCCAATTTACTGAACTAGTCAAGATCTAAGTCATGACAACACTTCTGAGGCTCTTCTAACATATAAAATACTGGGTCAGAAAGTCACTGATGGCAAGACAGACACTCAACCCAGTCCATGCCATTAAGGAACTCACATTTTAGTTAAGGAGTCTGCTCTGTAGACAATGATTTAAAAAAATGGCAGAAGGAATCAATTGCTATGGTAGAGATGAAAGAAGTGTTCTGGGTCTGGACAGAGAAAGCAATTAATTCTGGAGCAAACTGAATTGGCTAGGAGAAGAAGGTGGCATCTGAGCTTGGTTTGAAAGATGAGAAAGTAAAATAGGCAAAAAAAAGCCACTCCAGTGCAAAAGTACAAAGTTGCAGAAGGTCAGGGCCTGGCTGGGGACAGCTGGAAGGGCTGTACCTATACCACTGGGTGCCATGGCAGGGAGGGGTGGGGCGAACTATGGGTGTGGAAAGGGAGGCCAGGACCAGATGGTTGGGGACCTAGGGTAGAGTGACAACCAAACCAGGGTGCATTTGAGAGTGCAAGGGAGAGATATAATGCTGGGACTGCAGGCGTAAATTGGGACTGTCCTGGGCAAACCAAAGTGCGTGCCACCTTAGCCTTCGGGATCATATCACGATTTTTTTTCTCTAAGTCATCAAATATTTTTGAACTCAGAAGTAATAGGGATCATGGCTGTGAGTTAAACTGGTCATTGTGCAGTAGTGTAGGGCAGAGTGTCTAGAGAGGCTATAGGAGGAGGCCAGTGTAATAGTTTCTGTGAAAACTGGAAACCAGCTAGGGTAGAAGTGGTGGAGATAGGGATTAGAGGACAGGAGTTATAGGAGGTGTTGCACAGTGGTGGATTTGTAACCCATTGCCTGAGTTTTCTCACATGCAGGGTCAAGCACAAGCTAGGACCCAAGCAATTTCAGAGTAGGGACGGAGGAGGAACCACTTCCCCAGTGGCGGAGCCCTCTAATGATGGAGTTTTAATCCACTCACTAGGGATTCTATCCTTAGCCACTTGCCACTAAAACACAGGGAAAAAAGGTCATATTTAATAACAAAACACTCTCCACATTGTACAAATTGGGAGTCAGCCGGCAGGATTTCCCGCCCAAAAGTATCATTCCCACCTTCTGATCACCACTACCTGAAATGCCTCATTTATGATTCATTCCCCTGGACTTTAGAGACTGCTTTTGGCTTTACCAGTTCTCAGCTATGACTCAAATGTCCTTAGAAGGGAAGATTCCTCAAATTCTTATCAATCCCCACTCAATTACACCTCTCTTATCTGCACCTCTCTTATCATGCTTAGTTTATTCCTTGCATTATTCATTATTCTTTGTTCATCTTGGCTCTCCTGTACTAGTTTCTAATCTTCTCCAGGGCAGAGATTGTGTCTTATTCATCTTTGGGATCTCAGCAACTAATCCTGTGCCTTGTATACCGAGTAGTAATAGATGTTCCATGCCAGATTTTCCACTCCAGAGCTGTGAACCTCCTGAGTTTCCCTATCTCTACTGTGTCTATAAAATGACGACATTAAAATCTACTTCCCAAGTTGCTGGGAGGCTTGTATTGGAACCTATGTGGCAAACTGTAAATCACTATACAAATATAGATCAATATTTGCAAGCAGCTAGCATAATTCCTGGCAAGTAAGTGTGTTGACTGGAGGAAGGAACAGCTCTTTTATAAATGGGCCCCCTGGAAAAAGGGCCTGAAGTTCAGCAGGGGGCCAGAGAGGGGTCATAGCTCAGACAACGATAATGATGTTGGCACCACTGAGTGGCATATTTATCTTGCTTTGATGCTGTGGCAAAGAGGAAATTTCATCCTGCCGTGGCTCCAGAGCGTTTCTCAAGCAGGGACACCAGGACTCTGGAGCCGTCAGACCCCCATCTCCTCAGACAATCTCTGCCTCCCCAGCCTGCCTCGTTCACAACTTTTCCCTGTCAGGATTTACTATGCATGTGTCAGCTGTGCGGCTCAGTTGCGATCAGTTATTTTCGTTTGTTGGTTTTTACTTGTTTATCCAGGTTTCTTCATCTGCTTCTCTTTGAATCTGTTACCTAAATATATATCTGCTGACCTTGAATTATTTTTACTTCTTTCCCTTCTAGCTCTCTGGCTAATTTTAAAAGCTGCCTCTCTTAAACAGTCAATTTATAAGTGGGTGATTTGGAACATCTTTAAGCAAAGCTCAGTCTCATTATTTTTATAAACCCCCTCATTCTTTTCCGCTCTCCTCCCCTAGAAACACCAACTCCATAAAAATCATGCACTGTATAAGGGGATACAGAAACATAACGGAGTAAATCATGGAAACTGTGGTTGGTGGAGTTACGCGCAGGAGCGGATGGCAGGTCTGAAGGAAACAGCACTGGAACCGGGGATGTTTCCTGACACAGGCGGTGCCCACCCCTGAAAAAGGAATGCAATAAAATGGTGACTCCACAGCAGCATCCTCTGGAGGAACATTTGAAGTTTGGGGACAATGAGGTCATGGCGGACACACGTCAATAGTAGAGAAGATAGTTTAATTATTATGCCATGTACATGGGGTGCCCCTTGGGAGGACAGGCAGCTCCATCCCCCAGTGCTGACATCTTCTTTAAGGATGTCTACAAACTCAGAGTAGGCTGCGAGGGCAGCCACATCCTGCCTCAAGTTAGTTCTCAGCCCATCCATTACCATTTATCTGGGTCAGTGATAGTTAAGAATTTAACAAGTTAGAAGGAAAATTTCCTAGTTTGGTTTGGGACTTATTCCCGCTTTTCCTATTAGAGAATCATCTGGTAATGCACCTATACTGTGTGTGCCCAACCCTAGATAAAGGTCTCTGGTGAGCTCTCCAAGCTTAACAATTAGCTTCCTCAGGGATATAAAACAGTTTTTAAGTCTGATTGCCCATAAATCCACAAAACGCCATTGCTACTACACTAGTGAAACCAGACTACAGTGAAATATGATATTTTCCAGAAGAAAAATTTTGGATCTAAAATAAAGGATCAGGAATAAAAAACTGGTGAGAGGAAGAGGAAAATCTGTTTCTGAAAGATCCACCCACAGAATGAGCACAGATTAGGCCCTGGATATAAATTCTGGGCTGATAACGAGCGAGTTATGCAGATGTGCGTGAGAGCACAGGCATCGCTCTGCAACAGTGAGATGATCCAGCTCCCAGCTTGAGCTGGAGTTCGAAGGGGGCTTAAGTGTGTAAAAACTGCCCAAACCATGCATGTGCATTAACCAACAAAAGAAATTCGCTTTCAGAAGTAAAAGCAGAATTTGAAGCTTTGGCTTTATACCAAAAAAAAAAAAAGAAGATGAAATAAAAAGAAAAAGTAGGAAGAGGAAAATGAGAGGAGGAAGAAGAAGGAACAACAAAAAGAAAGAGAGGGAGGAGGACAGGAAGAGACACTCCTAGCATCAAACCAAGCTCTGCGGCACTGGGCAAGTTCTTAAGCAACTCTGAACCTGTTTTATCTTTACAAAGGGAAAATAAGACCTTTGCTGCAAAAAAAACCTGTGACGATTAAGAGTGAGATAGTGTTTGTAAAGCATCTGGTACACAGAGCAAGGGCAAAAAAGGGTAATGGTGACAATGATGACTGATGACAGCAACATCACTGATGCAAGGGAAGAGGAAAGAGAGACGGTCGAGGAGGAAGGGGAGGGAAAATAAATCAACCACGTCAAACGCCTTAGAAAGAAAGGGAGTAGCAACCTCTGTAAAAGTAAGTCAAAGCCACCTAAAGAGAAAAAGCAAGAGAGAAAGACAGAAATCAGTGTAAATGGGAGGGAGCAGCTCATTTTTAATTCTGTAGAAGTAGAAGTTATAGAAGTAGTTCTGCTACTTCTAGCTATAGAAAAAGATTTTAAATGCCCAAAAGACATAGATGAATGCTTTGAACATTGGAAGATACTACTCTTAACTCTTGAGAATGCCCCAAAATGTAGAATTCCTTTTTTTTTTCAATAGCAGGTTTGCTCTATTTTAATAATTGTCAAAGGCCTTGGGTTCAATTCAATTCCAAACCATTTAATGAGGACACACTAAGTGCCAGGAATTGTACTAAGGTCTAGGCATCCAAAAATAAATAAACAGAAGAAAGGTATTTGTGACTTGGAAGGGGAAAACCAGATTAATATACCGCTAAATATCATGCCAAATGGTGATGCCACAACATCAATGTGAAATACATTGGAAGCACAGACAGTGAGATAGTAATTAATTGCCTGGTGGGTGTGAGACTCTTCACTGGAAAAGCAACATGGGCACTGGGCCTGGGATACTGACTAGGAGTGGGCAAGGCAAAGACGAGAGGGAAACCCATCCTGCAGAGGGTCAGAGTGACAAGTGTCCATGTGCTGCTTCCTGGGTGCTTGGAACCTCCATACCCAGGAAATCTCAGATTTTCAATTCTCAAAAAACTTGATCTCTTGCATCCCCAGGGTCCTATAGTCTTAGCCCTCTATGGAAAATTGACTGGTTCAAATATCTCATACTGAAATGTCCATGGGATGGGCATTTGTGGTATTTTAGCAGTTGCCTCATGGAAATATAATACATTGGTCTAAAAGAATGATTCCCATAATGCAAATGTCCAGCATGTTGGTAAGTCAAAGTCAGGGAGGGAGTAGAGGAGATGGATAATTTGGAGGAGAGAGCCATGTTAGCACCCAGCAGATAGATACACTTCCCAGTATTTCCCTGATTCATAGCTATGCGTAAGCAGCTGCTGTAATAGAAAAAAATCTATCATTGATTCTAGACACTCAAAAAAAGAGACATAAAGGGTAAAAAAGGGGGTTTTTTTTTTGTTCTATTTAAATGTGTGTTCACAAGTCCCATATGGGAAGGGAAGATTGGGTGTGTCTGATGTGTTGCATGGTGCTCAGCACTCAGATTTACAGATGTATTTTACTTTTTTCCCCAGTTGTGACAGCTAAGTTATAAGTAACATGCCTAGTTTTGAGTGGAGATACTTGGTGAAACCATGATTGTAAATTTAGTGTTCGCAAAACATCTGGCAATTGTATAAATAAAGAGTCATTGTGATGATAAGGCCAGTGCTGCAAAGTGGAATGGTAGAACCGAGAGGCACAGTTAAAGCTCATCTCTCCATTCACGATGTACCATGCACCAGGCAGAAACTGAGCTGATGGTTACCTGCCCTTAAAACAGTCGTTTCTCACATTGACTGTGAAAACACAAAGGGACAGAGATGATATTTTAAACAGGAGAGAAACAGAACCCTTTCTAACCACTTCAAGCATATCGTGGCATGCAAATTACAATTTAAATAATCAGCAGATGTATATTGAGCACCTACGATGTACAAGACAACAAGAGATATTAAAAAATGCATACTCCTTAGTTCTTTCCCTTGGAGAATTTCAAGCTAATTGAAGAGCCCAGAAAATACAGGAATAAAATAAAAAATTAGCAAAGGTAGGTCTCTCAGTATAGTGGAAAGAGTGCTGGAGCAGTAAACAAAAGGCCTGGATTCAAATCATGAGTTTGATACTTATTTGCTCTTGGATAACTCAGGAAGCCCATTTTCTCATCTATAAAAGAAGGGAGTTCAAATATAGTAAGGATGGAAAATAGATTTTGAGATAGGTGCTGACTTTAACCAATCAGTAGTGACTTCCAGCAGCAATGTGCTGATATCAATTCTAAAACTATACCTGGGCTTAGTGGGAAAAACTCGTGATTCACAATGGCTATCATGAGTTTAAAACTTAGAAGGAGGGAGCCATATATATGTCACCCCCCATAGATCACTATAAAGATATCTTCCAGATCTAACTGGAATGGGCTGGCTCATTTTTAATCTACTCATGAACATTAACTGAATGCCTTCTGTATGGCTCACTCTGCACTGAGATACCATGAAGCCAATGATACAGACCTACAGACCTTGCAGTCAAAGAGTTCATAATCTAATAGAAGTTCAGACCCACGACCATCTAGAACAATGTGATTAAGTGCTACTACATAGGTATATACAAAGGGCTATATGAGCACAAAGGAGAGAGCAGTGCTGCCCAGGGAGTGATATTCAGGATTGACTCTGAAGGGGGATAAGGAGCTTCTAAACAGAATATGTAGAGAGTTGAGCCCATGTGCAAAGTGTTTATCATATTTAGGAAACAACAGGAACTCCAGCGTAGCTAGAACACCAGGTGCTTGGTGAAGCGTAGTAAGAAATAAACGAGGTAAGTTAAATTGGGCCAGTTTGGCATATGCTTTGCAGGTCAGAATAAAAAGTTTGAACTTGTAGTTTATTCTTATCTTATAGACAACAGGGATTCATCAAAGATTTTTAAAATGGAAGTTAAATGAATACTTGCATTTAAAATGAAAGTGAAAAATGTCTCCAGTGCCAGAAGAAAGACCAGACTAGAAGTGCAGTGGGGGCTAAAGTTCCATATCTGAGGCAGGGGTCCCAGGTAGGATAATTCTTTCAAACCTCACATGAGAGATAGGGGTCAGGATTAAAGCCAGGGACATGACAAGTCTCTATGAGAAACTTAAAGGCAAGATTAGTAACACGGTGAATGCAAGAGAAATTCAGGACTATTAGAGGACACAGAAACCTTGTGTGATAATGGGAGGCTTTGTGAAGAAGGCGAAACCGAGTTGAAGTTAGGAGGAGTTGAGTGAATGGTCCTCTGAAAGTCATGAAGACGGTGAGCAGTGAGATGGGGTCAGACTCAATCCACATGGTGCTTAATCCTATCTAATTTCTATTACACCTTATGCTCCTATGTGTTGCAGTGTCAGATAGAGCAGTATTTCCCAAAGCGTGCACCACAGAATACTAGGTCTACTAGCTATTAGTAGGTTTAAGGGAATAAAGGTCTTCATAACCAAGTAAGTTTAAGGCCATTTTAAAATGTTAAATGAGTTCATTTCTGAAGAACCTTCTGGAGCCTCTAATATATCAATGTACATGTGACTCTCTAAAATGGGAATATGACATGGAGTGTCTCCCAAACTGGATTAACTGCAGGACACTGTTGTTGAGGATCCCCTCATGGGGCGAGTGTCTCACAGAACCATTTGGTAGCACAGAACCAATTGTCTAGGAGCACTTATAGAATTAATTTAGAGAATACCTTCAAATTTGAGGATATATCTTATACATTATTCTTACATCAGTTTCCTGCAAAGAAATCATTTCTCTTCAGAGATTTAGAAGTAAAGAGATTGGATTTCAAAGGGTAATAAACCACGTGCAGAGAGAAAACTCAAGTAGAACAGCCCACAGAAATCAGTGAACAGAAGGAATGAGTTGCTAGGGAGGTGACTGAGACAAAGCACACAACCGGCGTGGTTGACGACACCTACAGAAGAGCTATTTCGAGAGAGAAAGAGAGGGGCCGGAGGGAAGTGGTAAGAGGAACAGGAAGCCAAGTGTGGGATGAACCAAAAACAATAAGGAGAACTCTTCCTGTTCCTGAAAATTCCTTTATAGGCTTTCAAAATTGGATTTGCCTTTTTTTGTCATCAGTTATTTCTCAGTCCTTAGACTAGTTTTCATTAACAGTTTCCAAATGCAAACATCTCTGGGCTGTTCATCAGAATAGCCCATTTGGGGGAAGAGCTCGGAATAGCTGTCTTCACATTCAACTTCTTAGCAGCGTTGAGAGCTGCATCCAAAACCAGAGTAGCTCACAGAGAGCTCTGAGAGGATTAGAAATAGGCATCCCCTCAGGCGGAACAGTGCTTTTGTAGATATTGGCAAAAGGAAATTTGTTTCTACAAGCGAATAAAACTCTGCACAAGAGCACATGGCTTACAGGCAGAACAGACTGAGTTTCAGTTCCTACGCACCGTCACAACCTGGTGCTCCTAGGCAAGACACAGCCTGAAGAGTCCTGTAGAATAACCCTGTCTGTCTCCCTCCTCCCATTGCTTCCCATGGAAAATCCTCCGTAAAAGGGAGAGTGTTCCTTTTTCTTCTAGTTCAAAGTCCCTAATCAGAATATTGTCTGGAAATTGCAGAACTATGATGAGCAAAATGTTCTGAACTAAGATACACACCATTTCTTTTTCCTGGCTTTGCCACTGACTAGGTATATGGAATTTGGGCAAACTACTTCACCTCATGGGATTTTGTGGATTGCAAAAGTGCCCATAACTCCTTGCAGTGTCTCCGATTCAAGCCATGAAATCTTTCTCCACCTCTTAAATATGGGCTGACTTTTTGACTTGCTTTGGCCAACAGAATGCATTGGAAGCAATGTGATGCCAGTTCTGATTCTGGGGGTCAAAAAGCTTTGCACACGTCCACTCAATCTCTTGGAACCCTGCACAGCCACCATGTGAAAAGCCCAAGCTAAGCAGCTGGGGGATGAGAGACCACGTGAAGCAGGGATGAACTACCCGATGCCCTCCTGAACCAGCCCGTCCCCACCTGACCTGGAAGCCAATCACACATCTATAAGTGAGCACAGCCCAGTCTAACAGAGCTAAAAAAATCTGGGCCAACCCAGGTTGCCAACCACAGACTTTGGTTCTAAATAAATAAATGTCATTTTATGCTACTAAGTTTTAAGTGGTTTGTTACATAGCAACAGAAAATTGATGTATAGGGTCATAGCTTTCACACTTGCAAACTGATGCTTAATCCTTAAGATCCATTTGAGTTAGAAGAGTCCCTGGTAACAGTAGGTTGTATATCCCAGTTATGACTATGCTATCTTCTCTTTTTGTTGTTGGAGTGCCCAGGAAGGAAAGGAACAAAGTTGGCAGTAGCACCCTCCCAGGCTCTTCTCAAAAACTTTACCTCCACACCCTGCTTGTTAAATAAAAAACAAATAGAGACTTAAGTAAAGATAGACTTTATTCAAAAGGATTATTGCAAGAGGGGTAAATGGACTATTACAATAAAAATAGAGTGATTATTGCAGGGGACTACTGCAATAAGAAGAATGCTCTGACCATGAGATCTGCAGGCCTCTCAAAAGCCAGGCAGAAAAGTGCTTTTCTTTTATAGGGAGGAGTGAATAAAGCTAGAAAAGGCCTCACATGGATAAGGGGGATGAAAGGGTGGCTTACGGGACAGCTGATGGGTAATATTTTCCCTGAGGTCAGTCAATGCTC
This sequence comes from Indri indri, assembly GCA_004363605.1. NCBI lineage: Eukaryota > Metazoa > Chordata > Mammalia > Primates > Indriidae > Indri > Indri indri. The sequence goes on from RJWJ010031713.1 coordinate 18,816, forward strand.
ATGATATTAAGGATGGTCTGTATGCCGGTTTAGGCTGGCAGGGTGGGGAGGATCGAAGTTCAAGGTCCTGGAGGAAGGAGAGACGCTAACGAAAGTTTGGTTAAGTCAAGGTGGCAGGTGTTTTGTCCATATTGGTAAGTGAGCACAAACAGCTCAGTTAATCATTTATGAGACAAACAATGGGAATTTGAAGGGTCTATGTTTTACCTTGTCATAAGCAAACAAGAAAGGAATCCATGAGTCTTATCTAAGTCATATGAGAAAGAAAAATTCTTTTCAATAA
>RJWJ010031714.1:0-19009 GCA_004363605.1 Indri indri
TTTTTTTTAAATACACCTCAAAAGGCTCTTTAGTACTGGTGATTGGTTTTATTCCATATGTAATTCTGCCCTGGTTCCTTTGGGTTTCATTTCTGTTGTCTTGTTAGTTGAAACTCAAAATATCCAAAGATGCAAAGCAATTAAACTGTGTGCTGGGACCTGGGGAGAAGTTTGAATTGCTACCAATTGTATTGGGATTTTTTATTTTTATAAGCCATAAAATGGTTAATTGCAGCTCTAATTAAAGTTGTGATTAAAGATAAGATTGAAGTCAAGATGTAGATTTGCCAAGTATACAAATTAAATAAACTGTTGATCTTGACTAGGTTTTATTTGTTGTTATTTTATCATTTTGTGCAGGAGTATTTTGATACTCAAGAAGTAATTCCCCGCCCCCCCTTCCCCCTCAGCCCTGGCCCCTTTTATTTCTTTGCTCTGGTTTATTAAATGCTTCATTTGGTTCTAGTAACCATACATTAAAATGGGTGCGGTTTATTTTTTGGAAGTACAGGTAAATAAGATCATAGAAACAGCACTAAATGCTGATGGCTTTCTGGTCTCATATTGTTCCCGGCTGTCTTAGTATGTCTTCATCTTTTATTTATCAGAAACCAGGAGAGAGAGCCATTTTTGTAAATCAGCCAACCAACTTTTAGCCTGATCCTCTTATGTAATGTAAGATCAGCAGAGAGCACTTCCATTATATAGATGAGGAGATTGAATGTCATTGAGACCAGTTAAGTGACTTGCCTAACCTCATTATGGCTACTAATGGTGAACCAGGGCTGACACCCAGGACTTCTGGCTTCAGGTGAGTAATTTGTACTGCATAGTGCTATCCTGCTACTCCCTCCCCTGCCTTCACTTCTGCTGTGATTTATTGCTGCCTAATGAAGGCCATATAGGAGCTAGTCCAGCAGCAGGGAGAGAATAAAGTATTAGAAGGGAGGGCTCCTTGCCCTCCCTTATTTGGGGGTTGGTCACAACATTTCTGCCTTTGGGGGAAACATCACCTGAGCAAGTAATGACAGGGTATATTGTGTGAACAATATGTAAGGGGTCAAGTTGACTGTACATTTGATGTGCATTAATGGCAAGGTGACTATAATTTTTTGACCAAACCAGCATATGTTTTGAAAGTGAAAAAGGGCATTAAAGTAATGTAAATTACGTATTTGGGATATTTATTGGCTTACAAATATATTAGTGTACCTATAAAGTTCTATTCAAAACTATTTTCAAAATTAACATTTTAAGATATATCCTTATATATTAAAACAATTTAAAATTTTGTATTATTTCTATGAATATTATCTTTATTCAGCATGAATAATTATTCTTAGTACTTAAATATTTGAGTCAGTTTCTTTTTTTTAATTCGGGTACATTTATGGGATACAAGTATAACATGACAAGAAAAGAAAACTATAGAGAAATACCTCTCATGCACATGGATGTAAAAATTTTAACAACATTTTAGATGAAATCCACAATATCTGGAAAGGATAGGTACAAAATGACCAAGTTGGGTTTATCCCAGGAACGCAAGATTGGTTTAACACTTGAAAAATGTCAAAGTTGATTTTTGAAGGGTGTTGTCATGGTTCTTTGGTTTCTTGCTTGGAAAAATCACAAATTCATGGGACTGAGTGATGACAGACACTAGCACTTCCACACAAGCAGCTTTTATTGCAGGTTTTTTAGCATAGCAATAGAAAGCAAAAGTATGTTTCCTGAGGGAAAAAGTGTCCATCTCCACTAGTGGAGGAGACACCGGGGTCTTACCACACTTCTACTTTTATGTCTGTACCTTATGATATGCTAAATGGTGGGTGGAATATTCTTCATTTCTTTGGGAAAAGGGTGTAGAGTTCTTAGAGCTAAGGGCCCTCCCAATTTTATCCTTATAGGGTAACTTCCAGGGGTTGCCATGACATTTGTAAACTGTCATGGTGCTGGTGGGTGGAGAGACAGGTGGAAACATGAGATTACAAAGGGGCACCTGGAAACTTTTAGGGGTGATAGACATGTTCATTTTCTTGATTGTAGTGGTTTCTCAGGTATATACATATATTAAAACTTATCTAATTGTACACTTTAATATGTATGGTTTATTGCATGTCAATTATACTTAATAAAAATATATTACAAAAAACAAGACAGTGGAACAAGATTGATGTACTGAACTTACTATGACCTTCCATGTCTTAAAAGCTATTACAATTTTAATGAAGCATAGACAAAATTAGAATCAAAAGTAGAATTTACCTATAATCATCATGGCTAGTTGTGATTGTATTGTCTAACCAATTTGCTCAGTTATTTGCTCACAAACTATGGTATGATTTTGTTAAAATACACTTTGTGTTAAACTGAAGAATTGGTTTTTAAACATGGTCATGCACAAGAATCACCTATAGGAAACTGATAGACATGCATATTCCCAGAGTTCACCCTCCCTAGGAATTCCGAATTGTAGATGTCATTGTGGAGTTGGGGAATCTGCAAGTTTAGCACGCTTCCCAGGCAGTTTTTGATGTAGGTATCCATAGAGCACACTTGGGAATTGCTTCTCAACAGAACATTGTTTACATCAAAATTGTATGAATCTGGATGAATGCTCTGGGCCACTGGTTCTGGGTCGAATTGGAGTATTCTTGATGTGGTTCTACCTATGTAGACACAAACCTATTAGAGAGGCAGTTGACTTATTTGTAAAGAACAGCAAGTTTACATTTTGTGTTGGCTGATAATTGTGGCCCCTAACCTCATTAGAGAATTAAAAGTGTGCAGGCACTACAGAGAATTAAGATTCTATAAGGGCTTCCTTTCCTTATTTTCTTTCTCTTCTGCTTCATACTCTTCCTCCTTTTTCTCCTCTTCACAATATTTACTGACCTACATTTGGATTTTTATGTAGTAATCATGTTTTCACTAGACCTTTCAACAGCGAAAAGACAGGGGCAACAGGAAGAAGGAACCATCTTCTACTTTATCAGATGCCTTTAAATACTAAACACAGTAAGAGCAGCATAATTCACTACTTTTAAGGTTGAGATCCTGGAGAGCAGGAAAGCCTTCCTGTACTGCATTTTTTGTGCCTTTCCAGAGATAGTTTATGTCATCTATCAAAATACAGCATTTCTTACCTTCTTAAATACTTATAAACTTCCAGGAAGTAATGTTCTGTGTAAAGTTTTTTCATTAGAAATGACATGGTGAGGAGAAGCAGCTGAGCCATCTATTTACTGGCCTGATCCCCACCATAATCAATGACAAGCATGGTGAGACTGAAAGCTATTTTCAGGGAGTTAGCCTGGGGCTGTGGAATAAAATTATTCCTTGAGTAAGTTAAAAGAGTTGTACAGTATGGAGCTCAGGACTCCAGGATCTTGTATAGGATACATTAACCAAGAGCAAACAGATTTAGCATTAGGGTCACAACACTATGGGGCCACGTATATACAAAGGCCACCTTTGAAGATAGGTTCCGGTTTTAACTGGGCTGTGCTGATCTGTCTCTTTAGAAAAAATAGCAGGGTTTTTAATGTAGCCAGTATAATAGTCCAGATCTTTAGTATGTGGTTTGATAATTTATATGTATATATATTAATATAAATGAAAATTACAAAGAAATGGAAATGTATGCTGTAGATAGTATTGTAGTATTTGGGGTATTAGAATAGAATAACAGAATACCATAGACTGGTTGGCTTATAAGCAACAGGAATTTGTTTACCACGGATCTGGAGGCTGGGAAATTCAAGATCAATTAACCAACAGGTTCAGTGTGTGGTGAAGAGACAGAAGTACAGTTTTATAAAGCATAGATTTTATAAAAGTTGGGGGATCGGGAGACCTCCAGCATTCCCATGAGCTGTGAGGTTCCGAGTGAAGTTTTACAACAGTATTTATTGGTACAGTGATCGGTTGCCAGGGGTAACAGATTTACATAATAACAGGTAGTTTGTTTTAGGTTAAAAGTCTCCCAAAAAGCTTCTAGAGATCCCTTAATTAATTCTATCTACATGAGCAAACGGTTACAAAATCTTTCTAAGACAAACTTCTAAGTTCTAAGATAAAGCTATCATTTAGCAGAAAGGTTAAACAGAAATATAGTGGCTCTATATTTCTTTATTTAGTTTTTGTTGGTTGAGACAGGTAGTGAGGAGTGGAGCAGGAATTGTCCCTTAGGCTAATTGCTTTTAGCCACAGGTGTCTGTCTGTTGGGCAGCCATTCTTTGATCATTTCTCATCCTGTGGCTTCATGCATGCCAAGCTTCATCGTACAAAACAGCCAAAAGCCGACAGGTTTGAGACACAGCGTCACCTTGGAAAACAGCTGCTGATCTGTGAGATGCCCTCCTGAGGCGAGGCAGTTTTTGATATGTGAACTAACACGTTCACATATTCCTTCAGGGCAAAGCCCTGCAAAACTCCTGAAATCATTTCTGTCTCTATATTATCGGGGACAATTCTATAGCACAACAGATTCCAACATATGAATTTCGCAGGGACATAAACATTCAGTCTATAGCACATAGATTATAATGTAGAACTGAAAAACAGAGTTGGCACCCTTCACAAAATTATAAATATATTTAGGAACCCGGAGAATGACTATCAACATAATTGGAAAAAAGTAAAATTTTGGGTCTTTCTTGGATAAACATAGATGTTTTATTCATTCTTTTGCCTTAAATTTATGTGGTTGAAAGTTCCTTACTGTCTTTTAAGTATTATATTTATTGCTTTGCTTTCCACAGACATGAAGCCATTATCATCTCAGGAACTGAAATGGCCAAACATATCCAGAAAGAAATACGGCGAGGTGTGGAGTCCTGGATTTCCCTGGGCAACAGAAGACCTCACCTTAGTATCATTTTAGTAGGAGATAACCCAGCCAGCCACACGTATGTCAGGAATAAGATAAGAGCTGCCTCTGCTGTAGGTGCGTATGTGTTTTAATTGTAATTGTTACTAAATATGTTTTGTCTTTTTACTTTAAAGTGTGATAATTATGACTAATAATTATCAAGTAAGTGCCATTTAAATAGCATGTATTACTGTTATTAGAGATTATTCAATTATTAAAAGTTTATATTAATTTCTTACTATTTTTCTTCAGATTCCTTACACAGTCAATTCAGTGTGATTAGATATCCTATGGCAACACGTCAGAGGAATACTTTACATTTAAAAGGCCCATTTTCATTGCATTTGTTTTAATCAAATAATAAACCTGGCAAACTTAGCTGAATAATGGTCATCGTAGTATTTTTACTCTCTTCAAATCTACTAATAATAGCTTATTACAAATACATGCAGGTTGTCACAAGGCATACGGGGCCAAAGAGTACATGTAAACCAAGAGAAAGCACAAGTTCTATGTGAGAAATCCCTCCCAATGATACATTGACCATTGTCTTTGTAGAAGGGCCTTTCCTTCCAGTAGGACCAATCCTACGCTGTGTAAGACACTCTTAATGAAAAACCATGTCTTATTTAGTCAAGCAGCTTTCTCTGCTTGTTTTTCTTCCAGGTATCTGTAGTGAGCTTATTCTAAAACCCAAGGATGTTTCTCAGGAAGAACTTTTGGATATAACTGATCAATTGAACATGGACCCAAGAGTCAGTGGTATATTAGTTCAGTTACCACTGCCAGGTACATATGCTCTTCTATATATCTGGTTTGGTTAGGAGAAAGGGCATCTTTCAACATTATATCATGACACTGAAAGTAATTTATAAAATATGTTCAGAAGGGCCTTAGTTATTATACTAGTAATATGTATAATAGGTGTTGATTTCTGAATGATTTATGCTTATAGTGACAAAAAACTGAAAAATTTAGGCATTGGCAATACATGCTCTTCTTGCTTTGCGCAGTAGTGCAGGACCATAAAAATAACTGTATGAGCTGAAACCAGGCAAAGTAATCTTAATAATCAGTGGGAAAGATGACAATTTTTCTGTGACCTTTAAAATTTTCTGCCAAAGCTTAAGAACTTCCCTACTGTGGTTTATAAATGTATAGCTAAATTAAAAATTAGTAAAACAAATACTTATTCAGTACACTATAATTTAAGGCATTAGAAATATTGAGAATTAAAGTGTTTGATTTCTTTGCAAAATACTTATCAAGAGTAGTTTGAACAGTGCTTGCCATCTTCTCATTCTATAATTTAGAAGTTATAGAATGGAGCAAGCAGCTTTTTCTATGCCTTGGTGAATTGAATTATCATATTCCTTTCGAAGTTTGATTAGCTTCCAAAATTTTGTCCTTTGTACTTTCAGTCCCATGAAATATCTCTGAGAATTCCTTTAATGTGAAGTTTTATGCTGGTGTCACTTCTTCTGGGACATTATCATCCTTTTTGTCAGGATCATTTTCCTCATGTGAATCAGTTCACCTTCACTAAGTTCCTCTGGCTACAGTGTCAACATTCCATAGTCAGTTATTTTTTGTATAATTCCATTTACATTCAGTTAGAAACCTGGGTACAACTCCATTTCCGTTGACTTAGACTCCTATCGAAGTGACTTTATCTTGTTTTTTTATGTTTATCAGGTTTTTTCAACACAGTTTTTACCTTCACTTCATGCAAGCTGCTTGTCTTTCCTTTGCTGTCACCATTCTCAGAGCTTCTGGTCACATCCGCTTTCCATTCCAGCATTATTATATTTTGTTTCCTTGCTGTACTTGCATTTTTATAGGCTCATCTGCTTTGTCAATTATCCACTTTTGTAACCCATGTTATTTGGGTTTATCTTTGGGAGACATGAGAGAACACCCTTTGCTGTCTATGTTTGAACGATACCAAACATGCAGTGACCAAACCTTAGCAGACTTTGAAGGAAGTGCCATGCCATGATTGTTCACTGATCATGGTGTTCATGTGTTATTTCCATAGTGATCTGCAGATTGAAGAGCTAGCAGACATTATATAATTACTCATGGTTAATATGGCATGATAGAATTTGAACTTTGTTGTTGGAGGACTATTATAATTTAACTAAATTCTGGTTCTGAACTCTGTGCATACTTGAATTGCAGAAAGTGAAGATTGCCAGTATAGTAAAGATTTCAGTAGTTCTGTGCAGTTTTGAGTTCTGTAAGTTTTAAACAACAATTATATGACATGCAGAAAATAAAGCCTTATGATGCTGTTATATGAGATCTTTATATGGTTAGTAATGTTGTCTTTTATCTAATGATATAACTTAATATCTTAATACACGTTACAGCTTTTGTGCTATTTAAATTGTACCAAAAATTCATACTTCTAATTCTTTTCTTCCAGTATAGCTGCACTGAAAAAAAATCATCAAGTTGGGAAGGATCTTAGCAGTTATTAAGGTTTCCACCTGAGAAAAATGCTTTGACAGATAGTGCTATAGATTCATTATGTTAAAATTAGTGTAGTGATATATCACTCACATTTAAAATAGAAAAATAATTCAATACATGGAACACTCTGATTTCATATCATACGACTATGTAGTCTAGAAATCAGGAATTTATTAACATCACAAATCTATCCAAAAAATTTTGGCAGTGTTTGGCAATTGTTTGGCTCATGCAGAAAAAAAATCTTTTTTTTTTTTTTGGTACTATATTTGCCAAGCAATTTATAGTTTGCAATTTTTGAAATTTTCCCACCGACATGTGTATGACATTCAAATGACTATAAAAAACATGTCACAATATTAATTCTTAAAATGTCCATACTACACAAAGCAGTCTACAGATTCACTGTAATTTGTATCAAAATTCCAATGATATTTTTTACAGAAATATAAAAAACAATCCTAAAATTCATATGGAACCACAAAAGACCCTGAGTAGCCAAAGCAACCCTGAGAAAAAGAGAACAACGTTAGAAGCATCACTACCTGATCTCAAAATATACCACAAAGCTGTAGTAATCAAAACAGCATGCTGCTGGCACAAATACAGACTTATAAATCAATGTAACAGAATCGAGAGCACAGGAATAAATACATACATTTAAGATCAACTGATGTTTGACAAAGGTGCCAGTAACACATCGAGAAAGGACAGTCTCTTCAATAAATGGTGCTGGGAAAACAGCATGTTCACATGCAGCAGAATGAAATTAGGCCCTTACCTCACCCCACATACAAATATCAACTTAAAATGGATTAAAGACTTAAATGTAGACCTAAAACTTTAAATCAACTAGAGGAAAACATAGGGGAAAAGCTTCTTGACATTGGTATGGGCAAAGGTTTCTTGGATATAACCCCAAAATCACAGGCAACAAAAGCGAAAACAGATAAGTGGGATTGTATCAAACCAAAAAGGTTATGCACAGTAAACAATCAACAAAATGAGAGACAACCTATGGAATGGAAGAAAATATCTGTGAACCATGCATCTGATAAGGAGTTAATATCTAAACTATATAGGGAACTCAAACAAGTCAATAGCAAAAAAACAAATAACCTGATTAAAAAGTGGGCAACGGACCTGAAAAGACATTTCTCAAAAGAAGATATACAGTTGGCCAACAGGTATATGAAAAAATACTCAACATCACTAATCATCAGGGAAAGGTAAATTAAATCCACAATGAGATATATCCTCATATCTATTAGGGTGGCTGTTATCAAGAAAATGAAAGATGAGTGTTGGTGAGGATGTGGAGAAAAGGGAATACTTGTGCACTGTTGTTGAGAATATAACTTGGTACAGCCATTATGGAAAACACTATGGAGATTTATCAAAAAATAAAAAATAGAATTACCATATAATTCAGCAATCTCACTTCTAGGTATATGTCCAAAGGAAATGAAATCAGAATGTCAAAGAATTTTCCATACCCCTATGTTCACCGCAACATTATTCATAATAGCCAAGATATATTAATAGAATCAACGTAAGTATCCATCAGTGGACGAATGGATAAAGTAAACGTCATATATACAAAATGAATACTAATCAACTTTTCAAAAGAAGGAAATCATGTCATGTGTGACAACATGGAACCTGGAACTTACTTATTCTAAGTAAAATCAACCAGACACAGAAAGACAAATATTGCATGATCTCATTTATATGGAGAATCTAAACAAGTCAAACTTATAGAAACATAGAGTAGAAAAAAATATAGAGTAGAATGATGGTTATCAGGGACTGGGGAGGGCATTGTGGAGACGTTCAGATGATACAAAATTTTGTGAATAAATTATGGAGATTTATTGTACAACATGGTGACTATAGTTAACAGGTTATATACTTGCAAATTGCTAAGAAAGTAGATTGTAAATGTTCTCGCCACAAAAATGTATGCGGAAATTCCAGGTTGGCAAGATGGCTGACTATAGACATTGGTTGCCAGATCGTCTTAGAAAGAAGGAAAAGTTTTAGATAGGAAAAAAATAGCTTAGGTATAACTTTGACGGAAAAGTGCTAGAACCTAATGGAGATTCCACAGGAAGAAGTTACAGAGCAGAATAAGAAGGAGCAAGATATTGGCAGAGAACAACCACCAAGAAACATAGAGCCCCATGGAAAGGGTAGGTGGGTTTTTTTTTTTTCTCTTTCCTTCACACCTCTGGTAGTCAGCAGGCTCCCAAGCTGCTGGAGAGCTTTTCTACCCTCACAAACCCCAAAGCTGCTGCTGCCAGTGAATGGGGACCTTCTTAAAAACAAATGACTGGGCTGCCAGTCTCCTTGGGTTTGCTCCCCCTCACCACAGACCCGATCTGGGTTGATGGGTGCCATACTGTTTCTCCAACCATGGTGAGTCTTTGTCCTCCCCAGGGAGATTCAGCCCCCCTCAGTTTTTGTGTCACTGGTCCCCCACAAACATTTCCCAACTCCTTCCCATACTGCCGTGGCTACAGGTGGGTCCCAGGGGAACTCTGTGATCCCAGAGCTTGGGCATTCTAGGTGGGCCGCATTCCAAGGAGAGGGATAAAGACAACCAGAGTGCCATCTGTCCTCCATTTAGACTCTTTTCTTCCCCCTCCCCCCATCCCCTGCTCACTGCTGCTGAGTGGCATGGGTGCCCTAAGGGACAGTCGAGCTGTGGCCCTCAGGAGTGGCTGCTTCCCCTCTTTTGGTGCATCCACTACATTGAGGTTCCCACAGAGAGTGGGGATCACACCTTTCCACTTAAAGACCTGTAGTGGACCAAGGGGTGCTCAGACTGTGAGCTCCCTGCCTGTCAGCCTTTCCCAGTGCTGCTCTCCTGGCTGCTCCAGAAGAGCAGGGCATGCCCCGAAGTGGAGGGACATTAAGTCTGCTTGAGCAGTCCATGGGCAACTTGAGACCAGCACACTTCTCCCTGGTACAGTCAGGGATTGAACTTGGGGGACCAGAGGACAGGTCCACAGGCCAGATCCCGTACCTCCAGGACTCAATCGTGTTGCTCAGGGGCACAGAGAGATTTATGAATGAATCTTGCGAGGCAGGAGAACCTGTGTGGGAAGAACTGAAAGGAGAGTGCAGTGTGGGTCTGAGCTGGTGGAGTACCCCTCCTCCAATAAGAAAGGTATACTTTTGGGGTGAGGTGGGATCTCAGGCAGGGAAGCTCCCAGCCCATGGTACCATTACTGGTGAGCTGAACTAGTTTGGGAATCTGCTTGCAGCCAGACACCTGAAGGAGATCTTGGGACAGGATGGAGGGAGAAGAGTGAAACCCACTCCCAATAGCCATTCTGTGAATGGACACCTCTGGCTTGGTGGGGCCACATCAGCCCCTCCCTGGTGGCTTTTCCTAGTGGCCTGGGAGCTGACCTTTGACTCCCACCCAGACAGCTCTTGTGCCTGCCTTTGTGGAGCCTGAAGGTGGGATCACCCAACCCAGCCCCACTCAGCCTCCCTTCTCCACTCACCTCTGCTGTAGTGGAGATTAGGAGTCCCCTGGGAGCTCTAGGGCCCTGCCCACAACCTGGGGCATTCAGGTGCTTCTCCTGATGGACTAGAGCTGGTCATGGGTCCCAAAACATAGCATGGCAGCTGGCTCTTCCCTGCCAGTGCCAGCTACTGGCAGGGAGGACAATTTGAGGAGCCCTTTATAGCATTTACTGACTCAGTCATATAGGGTGTGGCTGATTCTTACTCACAAACCCCACCTACTGTCTCGGAGATTAAACTGGGTGTCCCAGTGTAATTCACACTGTTAAGAAGACCACAGGATTGGGGAAAGAAAGAATTTCAAAGACCTCCATCTTCCCTTGTCAAGAAGAAACAGGGAATTTGCCCATGCACATAGTATACCACTGCTACAGCCTACGGATAACTACCAACTGAGAAAAACACCACGCTAAGGATATCTATAATCAAGGTATCCATCCAGAACCTAGACCCCATCAAAGGACCCACAAGCAAAGCCTAAGGTCCTTACCCAAAATATGCTACAGACACACCCTTAAGAGTGAGGGGGTAAAAAAAAGGCCCCATCTAAACAGAAGAAAATCCAAATAAATAAATAAATGACAGTTGCTCCAGATGAGAAGGAATCAGTGCAAGATCTTCAGCAGCATGAAAAATTAGAGTGAAAGGACACCCCCAAAGGAGCACACCAGCTCTCTAGCAGGGGATCCCAACCAAAATGAAAATGCTGAAATGACAAATAAAGAATTCTAAATATAGATTGTAGGGAAGCTCAATGAAATCCCAGAGAAAATGGAAAACTAACTGAAAGAAACCAGAAAAACAATTCAGGAAACAAATGAAAAATTTACGAAGGAGATATGTTAAAGAAAAAAGACAAATAGAACTTCTGGAAATGAAAAATTCATTTAGGGAAATATAAAACACAGTAGAAAGTTTTATTAATAGACTAAGCCATGCAGAAGAAAGAATTTCAGAGCTTGAAGACAACTCTCTTGAATTAACCCAGTGAGTCAAAAATAAAGTACAATCAAGAGGAACAAACAAAGTCTGTGAGAAATGTGGGATTCTGTAAAATGGCCAAATATAAGAATCATAGGCATCCCTGAGGGCGAAGAGGAAAAAGCAGAAGGCCTGGAAAACTTATTCGAGGGAATAATTGAGGAAAACTTCCCTGATCCTGCAAAAGATTAGACATGCAGATACAAGAAGCTCAATGAACACCTGGGAGATGCAGTGCAAAAATGCTTTCACCAAGACATGGTCATCAGATTGGCCGAAGTCAACACAAACAAGCTGTGAGGTGAAAACATCAAGTAACTTACAATGGAAAACCTATCAGACTAATAGCCACTTCTCAAGGGAAAGCTAACTAGCCAGATAGGAATAGGGGTCCTATCTTTACTCTCCTTAAACAGAATAACTGCCTGTCAAGAATTTTGTATCCTACTAAACTAAGTTTCATAAATGAAGGAGAAATAAAGTCATTCCTTAGACAAGCAAACACTAAGGGAATTTGTCACTACCAGACCCACCCTACAGGAAATGCTTAAAAGTGCATGATACATGCAACAGCACAATTTATAGCTCACAGCTCTTATAAAATAATAGCAGAAGAGAGAACACAAAACAGCAAGCTATTATCCAACATCCAGAACAAAACATAATCCCACATATCAATACTAACCCTCAATGTTAACAGTCTGCCCCACTTAAAAGACATAGACTGACTGAATGAATAAAAAAACACAACCCAAGTATTATCTATCTCTAAGAAACACATCTAAACCACAAGGACTCACACACACTCAAGGTAATGGGATAGCAAATAATATTCCATGCAAATGAAAACCAAAAGCAAGCAGGTATAGCCATTCTCATATCAGATGAAATAGACTTTAAATTATCAATGGTAAAAAAAGAAAAACATGGTCGTTATATAATGATAAAGGGATCAATTCAGTGAGAAGACATAAGAATCATAAATATATATGCACCTAATACAGGAGCTCTCAGTTTCATAAAGCAAATTATTCTAAATCTAAGCAAAGAAATAAACAGTAGTATCTTATTGTGGACTTCAGCACTCCACTAACAGAACTGGACAGATCATCGAAGAAGAAATGAATAAAGAAACACTGGACTTAAACAGGATCCTAGAACAAATGTATCTAACAGACATTTACAGAGCATTCTACTCCAAAACTACTGAATGTACATTTTTGCATCAGCACGTGAGACATTTTTGAAATTGATCATATCTTAGGCCACAAAACAAGTCTCAGAAAATTAAAAAAAAAAAATTGGAATCATACCATGTATCTTCTCAGAATGCAGTGAAATAAAACTAGAAATCAATTCTAAGAGAAACTCTAAAATCTACATAAAGTCATGTAAATTAAACAAAATAATGCTGAATGATCCTTGGGTCAATAGTGAAATTAAGATGGAAATAAAAAAATCCTTGAACTGAATGACAAAGGGGAAAAAAAGCTTTCAAAATCTGTGAGATACAGCAAAATCAGCCCTAAGGGGAAAGTTCATAGCTTTAAATGCCTACATCAAAAAGACAGAAAGATCACAAATTAACAACCTAATGTTATATCTCAAGTAACTAGAAAAAGAAGAACAAACCAAACTCAAAACCAGTAGAAGAAAAGAAATAACAGAGCTTAGAACAGAATTAAATGAAATGGAAACAACAACAAAAATACAAAGGAATCAATGAAACAAGAAGTTGGTTCTTTGAAAAGATAAACAAAATTGTTAGACCACTAGCCAGATTAACTAGGAATAGAAAAGAAGGGATTCAAAAAATCTCAATCAGAAATGAAAAAGGAGTCATTACAACTAATACTGCAAAAATACAAAATATCATCTGTGAATACTACACAAACCTCTGTGGAAACAAACTAGAAAACCTAGAAGAAATGGATAAATTCTTGGAAACACACAACCTCTTAAACTTGAATCAGGAAGAAATAGAACTCCTGAACAGACCAATAATGAGGAGCAAGATTGAAGCAGTAATAAAAATTCTCTTGACCAAAAAAAAAAAAAAAAAAAAAAAAAAAAAAAAAAAAAAAAAAAAAAAAAAAAAAAAAAAAAAATCTGGACTAGACAGATTCATAGCCTAGTTCTACCAGACCTACAAAGAAGAAATGGTACCTATCCTATAGAAACTATTCCATGACATCAAAAAGGATGGAATCCTTCCTAACTCATTCTGTGAAGCCAGTATCACCCTTATAACCAAAGTCAGGAAAGGACACACACCCACACACACACACACACACACAACTACAGACCAATATCCCCTATGAGCATAGTTACAAAAGTCTTTAATAAAATACCAGTAAACTGAATTCAGTAGCACATCAAAAAGATAATCCATTATGATCAAGTGGGTTTCATTCCAGGGAAGCCAGCATGGTTCAACATAAGCAAATCAATAAATGTGATTGACCACATACACAGAAACAAAAGCAAAGACCATGTGATCATCTTAATAGATGCAGACAAAGCATTCGGTAAAATCCATCACCCTTTCATGATAAAAACCCTCAACAAACTAGGCATAGAAGGAACATACCTCAAAATTACAAAAGCGATATATGAGAAACCAGCAGCCAACATCATATTGAATGGGAAAAAGTTGAAATCGTTCCCCCTAAGAACTGGAACAAGACAAGGGCGCTCACTGTTACCAATTCTATTCAACATAGTGCTGGAGGTCCTAGCCAGAGCAATCAGGCGAGAGAAGGAAATAAAGGGCATCCAAATCAGGAAAGATGAGGTCAAACTATCCTTGTTTGTGGACTACATGATCTTGTATCTGGAAAATCTTACAGACTCCACCAAAAGACTTTTGGAATTGATAAATAAATCCAGAAAAGTCTCTGGTTACAAAATCAAGGTACACAATTCAGTAACATTTCTATATACTAATAGAAATGTGGAGAATCCAATCAAGGACTCAATACCATATACAGTAACTACAAAGAAAATAAAATAGCTAGGAATAGACTTAACAAAGGAGGTTAAAGACCTCTATAAGGAAAACTGCAAAACACTGATCAAAGAAATTGCAGATGATGCAAACAAAGGAAAAAGCATCCCCTGCTCATGGATTGATAGAATCAACATTGTTTAATGCCCGTACTATCCAGAGTGATTTACAGATTCAATGCAATCACCATCAAAATACCAACATTATATTTCTCAGATCTAGAAAAAATAATCCTAAGCTTTATTTGGAACCCCTCTCCCCCAAACAAAAGAGCCCAAATAGCCAAAGCAATCTTATGTTAAAAGAACAAATCTGGAAGCATCATATTACCTGACTTCAAATTATCCTACAAGGCTATAGTAACCAAAACAGCATGGAAAGGTATATAAGTAGAGACACAGACCAATGGAACAGAACAGAGAATCCAGAAATAAAATAATCTACCTATTACCAACTCATCTTCAACTAAGCAAACAATATACACTGGGGAAAGCATGCCCTATTCAGTAGATGGTGCTGAGAAAACTGGATAGCCACGTGCAGAAGAATGAAATAGAATTTGTATCTCTCACCATATATAAAAATTAATTCAAGATGGACTAAAGACTTAAATATAAGGCATGAAACCATAAAAATTGCAAAATAAAATGCAGGAAAAACTCTTTTAGATATTGGCCTAGGTAAAGAATTTATGACCAAGACTCCAAAGGCAAATACAACAACAGCAAAAATAAATAAATGGTACTCAATTAAATTAAAAAGCTTCTGCACAGCAAAGAAAATAATCAACAGAGTGTATAGACAACCTACAGAATGGGAGTAAACATTTGCACACTATACCTCAAAGGACTGATATCCAGAATCTACAAAGAACTCAAACAAATCTAGAAGGAAAAAACAAACCACTCCATCAGAAAGTAGGAAAATGATATGAACAGAAGTTTTTTGAAGGAAGATAGAGAAACAGCCAGGAAACATGAAAAAAATGCTCAATATCACTGATCATCAGGGAAATGCAAATTAAAGCTACAATGTGATGCAACCTTACTCCTATCAGAATGGCCATTATTAAAAAGTGAAAAAACAGTAGATGCTGGTGTGGACGCAGAGAGAAAGATACATTTATACTCTTGGTGGGACTGCAAATTAGTATAACCTCTATGGAAAACAGAGCAGAGATTCATCAAAGAAGTAAATGTAGACCTACCATTCAATCCAGCAATCCCACTACTTGGTAGCTATCCAAAGGAAATGAAGTCATTTAATCAAAAAGACACCTGCACTCAAATGTTTATCACAGCACAGTTCACAATTGCAAAGATGTGGAATCAACCTAAGTACCCTTCAATTCATGAGTGGCTAAAAAAATGTGAGCTAGGTGTGTTTGTGTACACACACACACCACAGAGTACTACTCAGCCATAAAAAGGAATAAAATAATGTCATTTTCAGCATTGTGGAGTGAACTTCTGGAGACCATTATCCTAAGTGAAGTATCTCAGGAATAGAAAACCAAGTACCATATGTTCTCACTAATAAGTGGGAAATAATAGATGAGTACACAGGCACAAAGTGATATAAAGGACATGAGAAACCAAGGATAGGGGATGGCATGAGGGAGGGTACGGACTAAAAACTTATCTATTGGGTGCAATGAACACGATTCTGGTGATGGGCACACCAAAAGCCAAGACATAAGCATTATACAAGATATTCATGTAACAAAAACACGTGTACCCCCCTAATTATAATAATATTTTGAAGTTAAAAAATAAGTAAATAAAAAAATATTCAATGTGTTTTTAGTCATTTATTTTAAAATTAATTTATCAATTTTTTAACGTGGAGTTTGCCATTACACAATGTATAACATAAATCATGCTGTATACCATACTTAGACACAATTTTTATTTGTCTATTAAAAAATAAAAGTCAGTTTTTAACCTACGTTATGTTTAGTTTGTCACAGATTTCTAACTACATTAGCTTTAGTTCATCTTAATAAATCAAATTTATTATCTGTAGAAATTTTACCCCTTTTTCAGTAACACTCCTCCCCGCTAGATGGCACTGGTGATCTATCTGTACTGGAGACAAATTTGCTTGCGTCCTGTGTTCATTTCAGAGAGTGAAAAGCATAGAGCCAAAGGGACCACCATTGCAACAAAGACCTGGATGCTGTGAGGAAAGGAAGTTTTCTATGTAGCTGAAAAGCCAATAATATACAAAACAATAGTATCTAACAGTGATTACATAAGGCATTTGTGTACGTTAGACACTTTACATTTGTTAACTCAATGAATACTCACAATAATCTTTTCTATATACTAGAATTAAATAATCAGATATTGAAATTTAATAAAACATTTAAAATGGCATCATAATATGAAATCCTTAGGTATAAATTTGACAAAAGATGTGAAAAAACATACATTGAAAACTATAGAACATTCTTGAGAGAAATTAAAGAAGGCCTAAATAAATGGGTCAATGTACCATTTTCACAAATCAGAAGAATAAATATTGTTAAAATATCAATTTTTCTCAAATTGATTTGTAGATTCAAGGCAATCCAAGTCAAAAGCTCACCATACTTTTTTGGATGTATATATAGAATATATAAAGAGCTCTTAAAAATCAATAACAAGGAAAAAAGTCAATTAAACAAAGCCCAGCTCCTAGCTGGATTAACATAAATCCTTTTTTCCTTACAACAAGAAAAAGCTGAACAAAGTGAAAATCCATGACTTTTCTTGACCCATCAGAGAACTGAGGTTGCAGAGCTAACCACTATCCCAAAATCTGCAGAGACAGGCAAATCCAGTGTCATAGCCAAGATCTGCTTACTAGGCACAGAAGCTGCTTGAGCCATAAACTGATAGAAATACAAATGGTAATTTTGGTGAATTTCTGGAGGCTGAGTGTGTACTAGCATGAAAGTGAGAAACTCTTCAGGGTCACAATATTGGGTGTGGCTTTCAAAAAAAATTATGAGGAAGGAAAAACACAGGGAAACAAGGAAAAACACAGTCTGAAGAGAAAAAATAAGCATCAGAAATAGACTAAGACACAGATTTTGGAATTATCAGTCAAGGAATTTAAAATAACTATGATTAATACAGTAAGGGCTCTACTGGAAAGAGCAGCCAACATGCAAGAACAATTGGGTAATGAAAGCAGAGAGATGAAAACTCTAAGAAATAATCAAAAAGAAGTTCTAGAAATCAAAAACATTCTAACTGAAGTGAATAATGTTTTGATTATTTGGGCTCAACTGTAGACTGGAACTGGCCAAGGAAAGAAGCAGTAAGCTTGGAGTTATGCCAGTAGAAACTTCTCAAACTGAAACACAAAGAGGAAAAAGAAGGGAAAAGGGGGAAAAAAACAAAACAAAACAAAAAAACTTCCAGAACAGAACATCGAACAACTGTGGGATATTTTCAAAAGATACAAAAGTACACACAATTGGAATACCAGAAGGACAAGAGAGAATAGGACAGAAAAAATATTTGAAGTAGTAATGGCTGATGCTTTCTAAAATTAATGACAGACAGCAAACCACAGAGAGTACCAAGCAGAATAAATACCAAAAGTGGCCAAAAGATTTGAATAGACACTTCACCAAAGGAGAAATTCAAGTGGTGAAAGAAGCACATTTATAGATTCGTAACATCATTAGTTATTAGGGAAATTAAAATGAAAAATATTAATAGGATACTACTACAAACGTCTTAGAATGGGCTGAAATTAAAAAGACAACTGACTGTACCATATGTTGGCAAGAATGTGGAGAGACAGTAACACTCATATTCTGCCAGTGGGAATGCAAATGATACACTTTGGAAAATAGTTTGGCATTATCTTAAGATATTAGTGACATGTATAATACTATAATATATATATTATATATAATATATTATGTTTATATATATATATATATATGAAATTTGGTCCAGCTATTCCATGCCTGTTTACTCAAAAGGAAATATATGTCCATACAAAGACTTGAATGTTAGTGTTCATAGAAGTTTTATTTGTAATAGCCAAAAAGTAGAAATCACCCAAATGTCCACCAACAGATGAATGGATAAATATAAATAAACTGTGGTATATTCATACAATGGACTACTACT